>WYEA01015887.1:0-36967 GCA_033558465.1 Alcedo atthis
ACAAGAGGTTGAGGGTAAACACAAGGAAAAACTTGTTCCCAGTGAGGGTGGCAGAGCCTGGCAGGGGCTGCCCAGGGGCATTGTGGAGTCTCCTGCTCTGGAGACATTCCAGCCCCCCCCTGGATCTGTTCCTGGGTGACTTGATCTAGGTGCCCCTGCTCTGGCACGGGGGTTTTGGACTAGGTGATCTTCTAGGTCCCTTCCAACCCCTCACATTCTGTGAGCTCTGAAGCCTTTCAAGGGACAATTTCACAGTCGCATTTCCTTCGTGGCTCACAAACAGGCCAGAGCTGAACTCGGTGCCGTGCTGCGGCTGCCGGAGCCCCCGCGGCGGGGGATGCAGCCCGGCCGCCCGTGGCTCCAGCTGCCTGGGACCGGCTCCGCCCGGACTATTCCCGCCCGGCGAGCAAAATCTTGCGGATGGTGCCCTCTTTGCGCAGCCTGGAAAAACTGCACAGGAAAGCTCGAGCTTCAGAATGTTAATTACGAAAAACGAAATGATGGTGAATTCTGCTGGGTCACAAAAGAAAGTGCTTGCGGTACAAGAAAGTTGCCAAACATCCTCAGATCGAGTTGTTCCCAAGCTTCACAAGCACGCAGAGCCAGAGAGGGCAAATGCTATTAACCATGGGGAGAGCCCAGTTAAAGTAGCCAGAAACCTCCTGTGCATGGAGAGTCTTTGGTCTGTAAAAGCAGCAAGAAGCGGACTTAAAAAAAAATGCAAAAGAATGCAGTTTTATTACAGAGGGTAGCAGGTTAATCAGTCACACCTTTTCATCTCTGTTAATTTAGCAAGTGTGTTTCCAGAAGGTGATGAGGTAACCTTGACGTGCAGACTACCAGACTTTTTCCTAACATGAAACTGGCAGGATGAAAAATTGACCTCTTGAGATTTTTTTCTAAGCATTTGTCTTTACCTTTGACAACTATTATTAGAGCAGCTTCAAACGTGGAAGATAGGATTTCTTTTTCTTTCAAAATTTCAAAGAGACATGAAAATAAATACTTGGGTTTGTTGGGTTGTTGTTGTTTTGTTGTTGTTGTTGAGTTTTGTGAATTGATATTTATTAATTTGTCTTTTACATCTTTGTTTATGTGAGGTTAATTTGCTTAATTGCCATCGAATTAATTTCCAGCGTAATTTAGCAGTTCCTATGAGACAAAGGGCGTCTCAGTATAATGAAATGCTTTGATAAACGGATCACTTCCTCTTTACTCCTTCTTTTCCATGTGAAATTCTACATTGGGGGACTGATGCAGAGACATTATGATAGATTTTCCCCCTGGAGAAATGAGAGTGATAAGTTTTTGGTATTCTTCATATTTATTTATGACTACAACACACCCACTTTGTTTACCTTGTATTTATTTATTTGCAGGTGCCAAAACCATCAAAGCACATGGTCACATGAATATGTGGATACTGCTTACTCTGATCCTCATCATTTTATTAGGGATAGGCTTCATGATTTATTTCTTATTCAAGATCAAAACTCAAAGTGGGACTGAAAGTGAGTCAAGGCAGCACAGCACACTGGTAGAATACAGCCATGTCCTAACTGAAAGGGACGATGAAAACTCTAGTAATGACAAAGAAATAAATGAACACAGTGTTGTCTAATGGGATAAGACAGGCCAAACCATACAGTTAAGCTCAAAGAGACCTATAAAAGTTAGATGCACCTAGCAGATGCTATTAGAAATTGTTCCTTTGTTAAGTATGAAGAGCTATTTCTCTATGCTCTTCAAGAAATACTTTTAGGACTGATAATCAAAGAAGCATGGGAAATAGTGGAAATAGCAGGAATTTAGATTTACAAGATATGGATTGATACTGTTCACTCTTTTCAGTCTGTGTCAGGACCACATACAGCATCAAGCATAGACAGTGAGCACTTTCTTTGCAGAGCACTCAAAGCCTGCGCTTTGAGAATGTATCTCACCATAACTGAAGTATGCATACTCAAGTAAAGTGATGTTTGGAATAATCATAGATGTATAGAAATTGTTTTTCACCTTTATTGCCCACATTTTACACAAGTATCTTTCTTGCCATCATGTTGTAAATGAAATGTGAATACTTGTCCATCATTCAGAGCTTCATTTTGGATTTTACAAACCAAGTAAATGTTTGCAAACAGTCATATTCTTTGACTTTGAATATTTTGTATCAATTATGAATATGAGACTATATCAATAAAAGATCTATATATTACAGAATAATACTGGTATGTTGTTTAATTAGCTTGTGGAGATGTTATGTATTTTGGTGACCTAATGAGTAATTTACCTTAAGAGAGAGGCTACAGGAGGAAACAAAGAAACATGAACAATGTGCATGACCAAAAGAAACATAAATAAGGAAAGAAAAAACAAAACACTGAAAAAGACTGGGTTCTGTATCTATGCTATAGGCCAGTAAGGCAGTGGGGCACACCATAGTGTTTGGGTAGTGAATTGCTTTAGATATTTACAGTGCTTTTTAAGTATTCTATTTATTCTATGTTGTCTATGGCAGACTGAAGGAAAAAAAAAAAAGAAAAAGATCTAAAGGATCTGTGGGAAAAACTGACTGTTAGAAAGTGCACAAGAACTGTACAGGAGAGGTCATTGGGTAGGAAAGATTGACATGACATTGAATTACTGGTTTGTAGATAACTGCAGTCAGACAAAACCTGTTGCAGAGGATAGGCAATGAAGAGCATTCTGTACTCAAGCTACTTTTTCTGATAGTCTCCTTAATCATACAAATATTTTTTTTTCCTTCCTCATGTAAGTTACATACCAGTATATATAATTTTTGTAAATACACTGCATTGAATTCTGTGATGGCTAACAACAAAGGACATGGAAAGAGTAAAGAGATGAAAAAAAAAACACAACAAAACAACTACACAAACCACAAATAATATAATTATTTCTTTGATATTTTTACATTTTATATTGGTAATACATCACCGAAGACCCTATATTCTGTAAATGGGTTTCTCACATTAAGTGATATTTTGCCCTTTCAGAACACATTGTAAGATTTGTCTTCATATTTAAAGCCATGAAAAATGAGATTAAATTCTAATGGCAATTTCTGCTGAATATCTTTCCTTCTTTTTCTTCAAAACAAAAAAGGGTTTTTTGCATCATAGCTGAAGTTGATTTTTTCATTTAATGAAGGGCTGCAGCTGATTTGTAATGTTTGACTATTTGTATTTTCTTGTGTCTACAGTTAGTACAAATAATTATTCTTTTCTACTTTATGAATTAAGTAATTTTCAGTGTCAAAATCACTGATTAACAGAAAGTTTTGTAAAGATTTGGCTAATTTGCATTGGTCCTCCTGAGACAAATTCACATGAAATAACAGCACAGGAGTTTTACCAATTGATAAACTGGAGAAGGTAGAAATCAGTTGCATACACAATGCCTCATTTATGAATTTAACAAAGCAAAATTAAATTATCAAAGCTGGGTAACTTTTCCCACTGAAATTGCTCAGTTCATCAAATAAAATGATTCTGTGATTTTTTGTAGAAGTGGAAGCCTCTCTGATCAAGAAATTTGCATATAATTCTTCTAAGTTTCCAGGTATGTATGCATGATATTTAAAGTACATCAATTTAAAGCACACTCCCTGCTTCTTTGTCTTTGGAGGGTCAGGAATTTACAATCCCAGAGCAGTACCAAGACAGCTAAAATAATTCAGTAGAATGATGTTCAACTGTTCAGACTTTGCCTCTTGCGTTGGAATGGATGGAAAGTTCACTCTCAGATGCAAAGTTTGAATTTTGTAATTATTTATAGATTTCAAAATACCACATGACAGGATATTTCCTTATTTAGAGCCCAGAGTTTTGTCTTTCAACTAAAACTCTCCAAATGAGAGAAGGAGACAGCTCTGACTGGGTCCTTAAAGACTTCTGCTGCAGCAATTTATTTCAGCTCATCTCTGTGATTAAGAAGAAAGAAATGAAACATTTGACTTTTTCTACAGTCTCAGTTATCTTCTCTTTTGTTCATGCTGCTTTTCAGACACTTGGTGAGTCTTTGCTTTTTTATCCCCTGCAAAAGTGGATGTGAAACTGGACATTTCTGTTGCCTTGCTTATTTCTCAGACTCTTTAAGATTTTAATGCAGCTTAACTATCCTGCATTTTATACTTATTCTAACTGGAGTGGACCACAGATTTTTTTAAAAGTTGCAGATATAAAGACAGTGGTTCACTTTTAAAGAGTGGAAGAGCTGAGATGAGTTAAAGTTGGGAATCAGGACAGAGTCATGGATGAGGATAAAGAATTCCCTTTGGATACTACTAAATTAATGGATATGTCTGCTCTGTGAAGTAGATGGACTCCAGTGTGCTCCAGTCTTTGTATGTGTGACTGAGTTCTGAAAAATGAAAAAAGAGAAAGAATTAAATAAGCTGCTGTACGTGTATTTCCTAGCCTTAGGATGAGGTTGCGTGGGGTGAGATGGAGCATGTCCATTGATGTAAGATGTAATACTGTGGCTGAGCAGATGCCAGTGAAAAGAAACTTGAAAAATATGAGAGTCAAGAACAACTCTAGAATAACGACTACAGCTTTCAGAGTAAGGATAAGAGGTATAAATTGACCAAGGACAGATCACAGCTCCCTTTTGATGTCAGGATGGTGATAAGCTTCAAGGACATTTTTCCTTTATCCTTCAGGTCATTAGGTTTGTGGAGGAGTGAAGTACAAATCACAGCTTCTGAAAGCAGACACTGTGTCATGTGAGCTGTGCCAGCACTAGCCTGTACAAAAAGGCAGCCTCCCTTCTGTCTCGTGAGCTGGGTCCCAAACTCATGTGATAGCACAAGCACAAACCTCACAGTTTCCAGCAAGACCTCCTATTACAGAATCACAGAATACTCATGGTCGGAAAGGACCTCCTCAGATCACCCAGTGATACCCAACCATATTATTAGACCCCAATATACTGAGGGATAGTGGCAGAAACTTAGAGCATTACAATAAGCATTTAGTTAGCAGTAACAAATAAAAGATTTAATAAGTTTTAAAACTTTCTGTCTAAATGGCTAAGGAAAGAAGAAACTAGGTTTTGCCTCTAAATTTAGTTTTGAGGAAATGAAACTTGCATAGCTTACTAAGATACTCAGATACCCAGAGTCTTCTTGGGACAGATCATGCATTAAATACAGCTATCCTAAGAAGAACTATTCTTCCTGTTACAGCTTCCCAGACACTTTCTTCTCTGTCCACTAATGAACATTGACTGTGCCCTAACATCCTACCCTTGGCCTACAAATTTACTTTAGTGTTTCGAAGGCCATAGAATCAAAAGCACATCTCTCTCCTTGCAAGCTCCCCTCACCATGTTCTCACCATAAATACATCCATTCTGATTATTTTGTTTTACAGACAATGAAAATTTTTTAATATACAATGAGGATACTGAGCTGTGTTTAATTACTCAGAGTTCTCATGCAGTCACAACAGCTGCTTGCCAGAAAAACACTGAGCTACAAAAATTCAGGTGGGTGTCTGATCACCAGTTGATGAACATCGCATTTGCACAATGCTTAGGAGTGCCCTACAAGCAAAACCAGGCTAAAATTTCTTTGTACCCATGCAACAAGAAAAGTGAACTCCAGAAATGGGAGTGCAGAAACGCGACCTTGGCAATCCAAGGGGAAGATTTATTTCTCAGTGCTGGCAAAAGAAGAGAAGACAATATTGTGCTGAACACTGAATCAATGACTACGAATAAATGGAAGATCTATGGAACCATGAATGATTTGTGTTCTCAAGGCCATGAAGGTATAGTTTAAAGGTTAATCTTGATGGTGTATTGAACACACTTGTTTGCCACCACAGATAGGGTCTTTTGATTTCTGCTCTCCTTAGCCTGACATCATCTGCTCCCCCTGAGGCAATGGTGAACTGGAGGATGATTAGGTTACACATTCAGGCATGTGTTCCTCCATCCAGGAGATGGACAGCTGGTTAGCTTCAAATAGAATACAGTATGTACAAAAGATGTGCATTTTATTTCTTTGCTTTTAAAGCAAAGGTGAATCTAGGCTATTTTTAATTGATAGTTTCAATTCAAGTACTTCATTTTGCTGTACAGTAGTACTACTGAAATTGTATTAATCTTTTTGGATGAAAGGCAATAATCTTTAATATTCCAATATTAAATATAAGGATATAATTCCGTGCATGCTACCATTCAGTTGCTCTATGAAATTTCAGATGCCCCAAATCCCATATTTAACAATTAAATAAATTATTCATATTTAATTAATGATGGGAAGTTAAGCTACAAGATACATAAATAATGCTGTTTTTATGAAATTGGATTTAAATATATGAGAAAAAAAATCACTACCTTTTTTGTATTTGGCTACAGTATGAAACTATTCTATTTCCAGCTGTTACAGCTGGTCCTATTGTAAGCAAACAGTAAATTGCAAGATACCCAGAATTTCCTTGAAAGACACTGCTGCTGACAGTAGCTCCCCAGTTACCCTGGCGTAATACTGGTAAGACTTTTGGAGAGTATGGAATATGTGAAGTATTGGGACCCCCAGATTCCCATACCTATATTACCATTTCTCTTTTGTCCCCGCAGATCTGTTTACACTGTTAGGAAATGCCCATGGAGCTCCCTGTGCCTTCCCCTTCCAGCTGAGTGGTAAATGGTATGCCGGGTGCACAGCTGCAGGCAGGTCTGACAGCTTGCTCTGGTGTGCAACAACTCCTGACTTCAACACAGACCATCTGTATGGGTTCTGTCCAACTGGCAGTAAGTCCCAAATGCTGACATAGCTGCTATACCACAACAATGTTAGGTAAATATATCAGTACTGAGATGCTGTTAATAATATGGGAAGGAAAAGAAAGTAATGACTTTACTCAGAAATATCTCTGTCATAGAATCACAGAACGTTAGGTGCTGGAAGGGATCTCTGGACATCACCTAGTCCAAGCCACCTGCTAAAGCAGATTCATCTAAAGCAGGTTGCAGTGGAACATGTACATGCAGTTTGTGAAAATCTCCAGAGAGGGAGGTTCCACAATCTCACTGGGCAGCCTATTCCAGGGCTCCATCCATTTTTTACTGAGATTGAGGTGTAACTTCCTATGTTGTCTCTGCCTGTTGCACCTTGTCCTGCCACTGGGCATCACTGAAGAGACTGGCCACATCCTCTTGACACCTGCCCTTTAGCTATTTATAAGAATTTATAAGATCCCCTCTCAATCTTCTCTCCTCCTCCTCTCTCCTCTTCCTCTCTCATCCTCTTTCTCCTTCTCTCTCTCCTTGTCTTTTCTCCTCCTCTTTCTCTTCTCCAGCCTAAACAGCCCCATATCTCTCAGCCTTTCCTCATAAGAGACATGTTCCTGTCCCTCAACCCTCTACTCGACTGTCTCCAGTAGTTCCCTGTCTCTCTTAATCTAGAGAGCCCAGGACTCTGGATGTGGCCTTCTTGGCCACCTAGGCACACTGCTGCCTTACATTCAGCCAGCTGTTGACCAGAACACCCAGGTCCTTTTCTGCTAGACAGTTTTCCAGTCACTCATCCCAAAAACTGTAGCACTGAAAGTGTAATTAACAATGGCAGTTTGAAAACTAAACTTGCCATCATTGGAAATGTTTGCATCTCAGTTGCATTTCAGCCAAGAATTAGTTAAGGCATAGCCTATGACCTACAAACAGGTTTTTTCAGAGTAGATAATTACCACGGTGCAGTTTTGCTTTATTGATTTTTTTTTTACACTATTTTTTTTTTTCACATGTAGTTTATGAGATTTGACAGGGGGAAACTGAAAACAAAGGATGAAAGGCCCATGTCTGCTAAATGTCAATGGCAGTCCCTCCTTTACTTAACAAAGAAAAAGCTAACAGAAGAATATGGGTTTTGGGGGTCCAAGCCTTATTTGCTCCTGAATCTCATTTCACAAGTAAACCTGTAGGTAAATTTTCTCATAACATTTTTTTGGTAACATTTTTATAATAAACTGCCATACTGAATCTCCTTTCTTTCACACAGACAATGACAGACTTTGGATTACAGATCCTTTGACAGGAACCTACTACCAGATAAACTACCAGTCAGCTCTCACATGGCACCAAGCAAGGAAGAGCTGCCAGCAGCAGAACGCAGAATTATTAAGTGTCACGGAGATACATGAACAAATGTATCTAAGAGGTGAGCTAATAAGCAAGGCTCAGTAAAAAGTGTCTGAGTTTTTCTGACTGATCACAATTACAGATGTTTCAGTGCTTTATTCACATTACAGTGAATAGCTGAGATGAGTGGTATATGTACTGATAGACAAATAGCAGCATTACTGTAAATTAAGCTTTTTACATGTGAAACTTTAAGTTATGAAATTTCCATTTGAATATATTTTTTTTTTCCAAAGAAAGTTAAGCATTTTCAGCTAATTAAGCAAAAGATGGCTCAAGCTCAGAAAACACTAGAAAGGTCCCAAAGAAGGACCTTACAAAAAGGAATGTCATTATAGGAAGCATTCATTATATGACTTTTTTTGTGATTAATTTTTCCTCATGCATAGATCATGAAATAGATTTTTGGAAACACTATACAAGTTTTATACAAAACACTACTAAAAATCTGAAGACTTTCTGGATTTATGCATAGAATGTGTGAAATGAAGGCCCTGTATCAACTCCTTCACAATCAAGAAAACTTGTAGCATAAATATTAATAATAAGAATTCAGTGTTTCTTTTTCAAAGCTTCTTGTTTACATGTAACTGTAGAATAGCATTAAATTCAGATAAACTAATATGCAAAGTATTTTTTTTGCCATTCTCTACCCTTTATCTACAGAATAACCTCTTGGAGTTTATGACCAGTCCATGTGGATTCTGTACTAAGCAGACATTTATTACCTTCCTCCAAACTTTGAGAATGCAGAACATTTCCCAAGAAATCTCATTAAAATTAATATCTTTTGGTTACCTAGATTTGATTGATAGCAAGAGATCCTCTCTATGGATTGGACTTAACAGTCTGAATCTCAACAGTGGCTGGCAGTGGAGTGGTGGCATTCCCTTCAGATACTTTAACTGGGCACCAGGTAGTTGTAGTTTTTTTAACAGTTTTTGGAATTAACATTTCCCATAAGTGTGATGAATGCATATTGATTACAATTCTGTAGTATTCTCCGTGAACATGAGGAAAGGAAGTTGAAAGGCTTATGATACATGCATGATTAAAACCCTGAGAATGATTCTGTGGGTATATCACAAGGAATTTCAAGCAGAAGAGCTAAATAAACTCATATCCTATCAGAAGCAGATAAGTGAAAAGCACTTGCCAAGCTGTAGCATACTAAAAATGCCTTCAAGTCAGTTGAAAACCTCTATGTCTCTTCAGCTCTCCCAAGGGTTACCAGAACCTGCACCCTGGGTTCTGAACTGAGTTCCAAGGACTTGGCTGTCAGTGAGCATCACTCTTACAAAGACTTCCCCTTCACTTTTTATGCTATTCCTCTTTTCTTTTCCTCTTTAGGACACATGACTGCAAACAGAGTTCACAGCATTAGCATCTTTGAAAGTAACTCAATGATTGTCATGGCAACAACTGTTTTCAGAAAATGCTGAATGTTTGCTTGCTGAAACATGCATTTATTTTCTGTTGCCTTCTTCAAGTCTAAAAGGTGCCACCTGTTTTTATCTGGCACAGAGAAAGAAGGGAAAGCCCAGAGCTGCTGAGTCTGGTAGAGTTTTCTATCTTCTGCTGAGCTTGTCAAGCTCCCTAAGCCCTGAAGCAAAGAGAAGTAGTTGGCTCTCAGATCAAGCAGCTCACTTCTTACAGTTTCAGTATCCCCAGATGATGGCTATTATGATGAGTTCATATACACAGTTTACTGGAAAATTGTTATAAGTTGCATATTTTAGGGGAAGGAAAAAAAAGAAAATCAAGTCATCACACAGTAGGTGTCACTTAGAAGAGGAAAATGCTGCCTATTCCCCAAGGACTGTGGTCCTGGAGAACCTCCTGCAGGGCTGGTTTCAGAGGCAAGATAGACACACAGAGTGTAAGGGAACGTGAGGAGGCTCTGCTTGCAGTGCAGAGCAAACCTGCAGCTAAGTTGCCAAAGGGACATACAGAAAAGTAATTTCCAAAGGGTTTGAGTGGAACTTTTTTGTTCTAGCACACCGCTGGAATTTGCTGAATCAGATGCTGACATAAAAAGGAAAGACTTCCACAAAGCAAGGGCATCGTGGAAATGAGAAAATTTGTTTTCACATGCAATTTGGTATCCCTTATCCAAAAGATGTCCCTTATATTTTATTTTAGAAATGCCAATTATTATTGTTGTGCTCTGAAAAACACAGGTCTAGGACTGGAAGCCACTTAACATGCTGCCAATCTAGGTTCCCACCACTGTCCACCTGTGGATGCTAAAATACTACTGCATGGAATTTTCCTTTCTGTGGGATTGCAAAGATTCCCAACAGCTATGACATTGTTGGCAGCTGTTTGTAAAACAGTAGAAAGATGTTTTGACTGTGGGTGTTGTGGCACCCCAGCCAATCACCCCAGGGGGTGGCTGGCTTCTTGTCCAATTGCCTTGAAGTTAAAGGGGTATAAAAAGAGCTGTAAATTAATAAATAGAGGCTTCTTGGTGAATAAAATTGTCTCTGCCTCTCTCTCCTCCTGCAGCAACTGGCAGATTAACTACACCCACCAGGTAACATACCCCACAAATTGGTGGCCTTTTACTTTTGCCTCATATTTTTTACAATAATATTAATTAACTGAGCTTGCCTTAGATCTACAATGCAGAGTTAGAACTCTAATTTTTGGGGTTTGTAATTTCTTTTCATTGTTAGCAGCTGATGGCTCTTACTCTGAAGAACACTCTTCTGTCTTCACATTTTTCTTGTCTACATATGAACTATGTTTAGATGCTGCCTTACTGTGTTCCTGCCCAAAAATATTAACTTAAATTCTGTCTTCTTATCTCATGGATGTAACCGAGTGTTTTAAGCTCATTACCTAGTCCTGTTAGCATAACTGGGTCAGGATAACAAATTGTGTATAAAACTTGATGTTTACTGAGCTGTGAAACTACAAACTATGATTTCCTAAGTGTACAGTGTAAAAATGATTTCCTAATGATTTCCTAATGTGTACTGTACTGTAACTGTAGCAGCACAAGGTACCCTTTAAATGTTGGGAGTCTTCAGTCAAATATCTGCTGTCTGAGCAACAAAAATATTTATTGTGCAACTAGTTGTGAGCTGTGCATTCCTTAATGAATGGCTGACCCCTGTGCATAGGCTCATAGGTAGAGCCACAAGGAGAGGACTTGCTGCAGCCTTTCCATCAGTGCAGCCTCAAAGTTTAGTCTCTTCTCTGAAAGTCAACAATTTTCAAAAAACTTACAGGAATGGCTTTTTTTTTGAGACCATTCTTCTGCAATCTGTGATTAATCAAATATAGAGGAAAATGTGAACTATGCATCTAAATAAATGTTTTGATGGTAATTTTAAATGATATTTTCTTATCTCTGGTAGAAATATAATTGTAGCAATGAAGTAATGAGTCTGTAAGTGACACATGAAGAGGCTGGAAGTAAATTTTTCTTTTAGCTGCTGACATAAAACCTGTGCTACATAAAAATAATTAGGTTTTTATTATATGAAGGAAGCCCTCAGCCTGAGCCTCAGAAACTCTGTGCAGTACTAAATCCCAGAAGAGATGCTAAATGGGAAAGCCAGCCATGTGAGCTGAAAGTTGGCTACATCTGTAAAAAGGAAAACTCCACATCGGATTTTTTTGTTTTTCCATCAGGTATGTCACGCAAACAAAAAACCTTTGATAAAGACAGAGTTTGTGCCAGTGAAATTAAAAACTTTGTGACTATTTACAACCATGAAATAAAGCATTGTCATTTCTTCTCCTACTCTGATGAGTGTCAGAGAACAAAGCATGCTGTTATGACTTAGTATGGAAAGCCATGTGTGCAGAGAAATGCTTGTGCTGCAGTAATAATGACTTTATGATTCTATATTACTATATATTCTGTAATTCTATAATGACATTATGAAATATGCAAAAAATAATTGGGTGGGGTAGATTGTGTGAAAACACTATACATGAAATTCCAAAATAATCCTTCGTACAAAAGTGATTTTTTCACACCAGTGAAGCCCAGTAACTCCTAGAGCCTAGTGGTTCTATTATTTTTCTCTTCTGTTTAAATGCAGCATGTTTTCTGTAAAAGTACAGCGTGCAAAAGCAGACTAAACTGTTTCATATGTATAAGGAATGAAGTACTGCTTATTTATAATCACTCCATTTTCATTCCAATTAGTTAACTTTTTTTTAAATGTAATTGCTGTTATTCTTGACTTCAGTGTGCACCGTTTAGAAACTTGAACTATCTATTTATTTTGAGGGGATGCAGAGCCTGTTAAATGCCCAGAAGGATGGCTGCCCTATGGAGGTCACTGTTTCATGATTCACAGAGACCTCACGACATGGAGAGAAGCCCTAATTTCCTGTAATGAGAGCAATGGCAATCTGGCCAGTATCCACAACCCTGAGGAGCATGGCTTCATACTGTCTCAACTTGGTTACAGTGAGTATTTCTACAGGGCAGTGTTTGGTACTGAATGGAGAATTCTATTTTTAGCAATCTTATAGGATTAAAAAAATACTAAATCTTATTTGTTTGATATAGGGAAGCCCACAGATACATAGGTTAAAAAAACCCCAACTACTAAAAAAACACAAGGAATCATTAGTGCCCTCTTTATTTTCTTCTTCATTCTTTTCATTTTGATTTTAATTTGTTTTTCACTGCATGAAACCACTTGAAGGAAATCACTCTAGTTACTGTAGTATATGGGCTGATTATCTGCCTCAGACATCTTGCAGCTGTAGATACAGTAATGGACTTTTACTGATAAGGTTAAAGCATCCAATTTCCTATTCTTATCTCTTTTTATCTTTCTGAAAGAAGAATGTGAATTAGACTCCACTAACAATCTAGATGAAGTATTGTAACATGGCAATTTCAGCTCATCTCCATAAAATCTTGGTCCTATGGACTGTTTCAACTTAACACAGATTAATTTCTGTTCTTAGAAGCTGTGGATGAGTTGTGGATTGGTCTGAATGACCTCAACACTGAAATGTACTTTGAGTGGAGTGATGGGACTCCTGTGACATACACCAAATGGTTGCCTGGAGAACCAACCCATGCAATCAATGGGCAAGAAGATTGTGTCATTATGGCAGGAGAGGTAGAATCATTCCTCATTTGTGTTGCATGATCCTACTTGATTTTTATTTCTAGGGTTTTTGTTAATGCAACTTGGAAACAAATCAGGGAATGGTGTCTTTATTCACTCCAAAAGATGGTTGTTCTAAATTAAATTTAAAATTAAATTATAGAGAACTAGATAATTGTTCATTTCTGATTCTGACTGTGCATTATATGCCAAGCAAACCTTAATAGTCTACCCATGACACTTAGCTTAAACATAAGCTTACAATTAAGCACAAATACTTTGTATTAATAAAAAAAGTACAGATATTTATTTTCCCTTTTAACTAATATTAAAAATAAATAAATAACTAGAATTATCATTGTTTCTCATGGAAACAGATTCAATCTCTCTATTTTTCATCTCTTCTCAAAATGCATCTAGGATGGATACTGGGCAGACAGTGCCTGTGATAGAAAGTTAGGTTACATCTGCAGAAGAGACCCACTACAAGGAGTTACTGGGACAGCAAAACCTGATCCTGACTGCCTGAAGGTAAGAAGATATCCAAGAATCTGGCTAGCAAAATGCTTGTTTTCACAAGCTCTATTTGACATTGAAACTTTTGTTTTGTTTCCCTATAAAAAAAGTGTGAGTGTACATCAAATTCAGGGTGATGATTTTCCTACATATTTGTATTTAAAATAAAGTTATTTTGAAGGGTTTTTTTAGTCAATATGAGTCAGTTCCATTATCTCTCAGAACTGTTTAAAGCCAATGCTAAAGCCATTTAGCTTTTAAAGTTGTTTTCTGCATATTTGTCCTATTGTTTTACAACCATCTGTGCTTATCTGAGACCTAGTAGAGACTGGGAAACATTTCTAGACTATGTGACATTATGCAAGATGCTGACAAATCTCACTATTAAAGCCAAATCAAAACAATCTCATTGCTTTTAGGAGTGAATTTGTTTTGAACAAGTTACTGTTTCCTACTGATATGTTTTTTCTTCTATTTCCCCCTGTTTTTACTTTCCTATTTACTACTGTTTTATATTTAGTAATATTTCCCACAACCCCATATGGGAAACAGAGCTGAGCCTCACTGTGCTAGATGGAACTAGGCAGCAGCCAAATACTGAGCACATTTTCTTTTACCTTTCTTCAGCAACCAAAACTTAAGCTGGCATAGGAGGGAAAGCTAATTGGAATTGAGCTGTAATTTTGAGAATTATGCTTTTTGGCAGTTTTTATGCTACCTCTTTAGTCAGATGTTTTAGGTGAGCTGATAAGTAAAATGGTGTAATTAGTTACTTTTCTTTTTAGCCTAAGAACATCAGGAAACTTAAATCAGCATCTCATAACACAAACTACTTTGGTTCTGAGTAAGGAAGTAGGTTCACTAGGTCCTGAATCCACTCTCCATTCTGTGTGCCTCTGACTTTTTTTATCAGTTAAAATTTATCTGTTACCAGTTGCCAAAAAGAGGGACTCGTATGTATAAAATATCTTCTTTCCAAATTTTGACTAAGCTTAATTTCCATTAGACCACTGGAATTCAGATGATTACATTTTTTTTTTTGCATTAGGTTATACTAAATCTATGTTAAGAGTATACACTGAAGTTCAGGCACCACAATATATGCTAATTTTATATATATTTCACATGTTCTTCCAGGGATGGGAAAGACATGCTTTTTACTGCTACCTGGTTGGACATACCTCTCTAACATTTTCAGAAGCAAAGAAAACCTGTGAAAGAAGCAGTGGCTATTTAGCAAGTATAGGAGACAGGTATGAAAAGAGTTAAAAAATGTGTATCTGATGCAACATTGGGATTTTATAAAATTATTAAGAACTTCTTGATAATATTTTGTTTTCCTAGACAAAAGGAAATAAGTACAGTATATCTTGTCTAACTAAATATATTTTACACATTCATATTGAAAATATTTTACTCTGACAGAACAGACCACAGCTGCTTTTGTTTTGTAAGGAGCAGTTTTTCAGGATAGCACAGCTTCACCTACTACTGAAGCTAGTCCATCTGGTAGCCAGTTAAGCAACTTATTTCCACATCCCCTAATGGAGACCCCATACATTCTAGTCTTGTGTAGTTTAGGATGGTGAGAAATGGCAGACTAAGGGAAAGCTGGCTTAATTACCACCTGACTTCTGTCATTTCAGATATGAGCAAGCCTACCTGACCAGCCTCATTGGTCTGAGCTCTGAGAAGTATTTTTGGATTGGTCTCTCAGACACAGAAGAGCAAGGGATGTTCCAGTGGGTGACTGGTGAAGGTGTTCTGTACGCAAACTGGAATGCAGCAATGCCTGGTACTCTACCATTGCAGTAAATCTATACTATGGAGGAAGTTTCTGTGTTGTAATTGTAAAATGTTTCCCAACTTTGCTACAACAAATCCGTGGTGACACATACAAATGTTCTGCCTTTGACATACAAGTACCTCTGATATTCAGCACTGGTGAGAGACCGCACATCAAATATTGTGTTCAGTTTTTGTTTAGTGGCAGACTTGGCAGTGTAATATCTGTGAATCTGTAAGGTTAACAGTTGGACTTGATAGCTCTAAAGGTATTTCCCAACCTCAATGATTCTGTGATTCTATGATTTTCTATGATGCCATGAAAAAATTCTGTCTACTTAAAATCAACCTGAGTGGAAAGGATTAAATCCCTTCCACCGTGTGCAACTGCCAAACCTCTGCAATGAGTGGCAAAGCAAAGAGGCAGACAAGGAGTTAATCATACACTTCTAGAGCTTTTCTAAGGTATGGGGGGAAGCTATAAAGCATTCTGCTTGCTGGTTTCCTCTTTTTACAAAGCTCCTCTTTGAGCATACACTGCACTTTATATTTCAGTCTTTTGTAAATGAATCACATGAGCTGTAAATATGTCAAGGGAAACACTTTAAAACACATTTCCATTTTCTTTTATATCTCACAAAGGGAACGAAGCTGGTTGTGTTGCCCTAAGGACTGGAAATGCAGCTGGACTATGGGATGTTCAGAACTGTGAAGTAAAGGCAAAATTTATCTGCAAAAAACTAGCTGAAAAAATTACTCTTCCTCTTGCTCCTGAAACCACTTCTGATTCCAAATGTCCTCTGGGTTGGGATACAAGCAATAGCACTAATTCATGTTTCAGAGTAAGCATTATTTTTTTTCCAGTAATCCTACTCATGAGACAGCAAAGCACCAAATAAATAGGGTGTCTGAACTTCAGAGAATGACATGTTATTGCACAAATGTAATTAGCTTTTACACTGCTATTCATGGAAATCACTGCAGTTACCCCTCTATCAGTGATATGCAAGGTTACCTAATCAGTATAGTTTTTAATCCATAGTGTATATGATAATTGTAATGGGATGTTTTCCTATTTTGCTTACACAAGGCAGTCAGATGATGTATTTCTAGCATGCTGTAAACATAGTGTTCCACCTGGATGTACAGGCTTTTGTGAGAGAAGAAAACCAAAGGAAAACCTGGTTTGAAGCCCGAGATTTCTGCAGAGGCATAGGAGGAGACCTGGCTGCCATTAGCAGCAAAGAAGAGCAAATAGTGATAGAAAACTTGATAATGTAAGTAAACAAAGTATCTAATAATTGGTATTTTAGTGTCATAATACTTTATATAGGAATAAGTTATAATATTATTGAAGTACTCCTGAGATAGTTGAAAATCTATATATGTTTATCACCATAATCAAGAGAAAAAGAACCAAGAAAATGTTTCATGTGGTATGATTAGGAAAGACATTTTAGGAGTTTCTAAAATTTGTCATCTTCTGCAAATTTTTTAAAAAGAAAAAGAACGAACCTAACGACCCAATTGGTTGAATGCTTCTCCGTGAGACTTAATTCTAAGTTTTTTCACCATTTTGAAACTAAATTGACATTTCCAACAATCCTGAACATTTTATTTCTCAAAGAATACTATAAACACATCAATGACAAAACACCATGGCCTGTGTTTTCAATGCAGCCATTTGCAAAGTATAAAATTTTAAGGTGTGAACTTCACTTATAAGCTAATGGGAGTTTTCTGAGCAACAGCATTTTGTTATTTTAAAAAAGTCTCTTCTATCTGAAGTCTTCAGTAAGGATGAGAGCTATTGTCCCACAGAACTTGAAAAATTCAACAGAGCTAAAACCATACATGTCCTCTTCTTCTATTATACATTTTTTCAAACTCTAGAAAAAAACCCCCATCATCTCAGCCTTTCTGGATAGGTTTGCAGTCTTTGGATCCTGATGGTGGGCTTTCCTGGAGTGACGGATCACCGGTGAGTGTTTGACCTTGACAGTCTCTGACTTTTTCACTGTTGGAGCTGTTTCCATCAGTGTAGATTAAAGTTGTATAAGAATTCCAAGAAATGTCTACCTTGCCATTGACTAACCCTAAACTGATATTCTTCATACTAATCTGGAAAAGAAAAAGGCCAATAAACCCTGATTTTATACTGCCCAGCCATAGAAGGAAAGTAGGGAGTAGTCTGAAACTCCAGTGTTACTTCTCTTTCCTTCCAGAGTACAACTTTTGTTCTCTGTATGATAATAATAAACAGTGTTTCTTCTGTAGGTGAGTTATAAGGAAAAAGTCTATTTTTACAATAATGCATTTGAATATTGTGGAGCAATCAGTGAAGAGCATTCCATGTTATGGACTGAGGTGCACTGTGAATTCAGTCATAACTGGATTTGTGAAATAAAGAGAGGTAGGTTTCTCCTTACTCTAAACTCACATTATGAAGAAATTTCAGTTGAATTCCATTCTATCCAAACAGGAAATTCTTCAAGTTAATACTGCTAGAAAAGTTGGTTGATTTCAAAGGAATTTTATGTAAGAAAAAATATAGGCAGATTCACATATACCTCTCATAGTAGTAGTAAAATCTTCTGTGTTTATACTTCTGGGATTGTTTTTCTAAATGTATATTTAAGATAATAAGAACTGAAGAATTATTCAAAATAATCTAATTCTAACCAAGGCATATTGTCTGAGCTTCTCAAACCTAAAATTCATAGTCATAGACATGTATCTGAAAGAGATGTTGTGAAGATATCTCTCTCTTCTAAGTCCTTACCTGCAATATCAGACCAACTAAAAATCATTAGCAAAAAATGTTAATAGTGGTTGCATACTGTTAATTATTAGTAGTGTATGAATGGCAGAAATTATAGCCTGAAAAAATTACCATAATTAGTTAGCAATGCATAAGGTCATACTGAAAGATGATGAAATAATCATTTTTTCTTCCAGAATTATTTTTTTATCATTTAACCAATAATATGAGATTATTTTTAATGGGTGACAAAACTTTACCAAAGCATGTGTGTCACACACTTAACGTAATTACGAGTTCAGCAAAACAAACATCATTAAGACTTCCCGTGGATAAAAAAAATTATAAAGATGATGCTTCTTTTGCATTTTTATAGCTCTTGGCCTTGCAGGTTTAGAGAAACATTGCTTAAATATCCCGCTCCATGTGATGTGGAAATTTTTCATTCATTTAAATTTTTCAAAAGCTTATGTCTTTTCAGTCATATGTGATTCTTCACAGTTTCACAGAAAAAAAGTTTCACAAATAAATTAATACTAATTGAAAATAATTGGAAACAATTAAAAAAAAAGCATTTATTGTGTAAATACAATATTCATAAAGAATCACTTTGTATTGTGTGAAGTATACCTACACAGAAGGAAAGTGTTTGCATTTATCTTAATTTAGCAGTTATCAAACTTCAGCCAGCTAATTTAGGCAACATTCAGGATGCACAAGATGCACTTAGAAAAAATCTACCAAGACAGAGGTGTCGGCCTGTAATGCATCTGTTATTTCCCAAACAGCCACTTTATTCACTCTGCACTGAAGATATTATAGAAATATAGTCTCTGTTGAATATGTAAAATATGAAAACCCAAGAGACATTAAGATAATTTCCACCACTTGAACATTTATACTGGCTCACCATTTAGGAAATATTTTACATCCTTGTTTATTTCTCATTTTGTTACAGGGACACCCTTGAAACCAGAACCTTTAGGCCCTTCTGCCAGTAAGCTTCTGTTTTATTTTCTTAGCTAAAGGGTGGTATTGTGTAACAATACCAGATTTTTGTAAGAACTGTGACAAATACAGAGATTCTCCTGTGTTGCAGCATATGAAGTCACGGAAGATGGCTGGATTTTAAAAGGAGACAAACAGTATTTTTTCAGCACAGAAAGGGCCTCTATGGAGAAAGCCAGAACATTCTGCAAAAACAATCATGGAGATCTTGCTACTATTGGAAATAACACTGCAAGAAAATTTTTGTGGAAATACGTAAGAGGAATTTTGGCTAAATTATACAATACAAGACCTGTATACCCTGCTATATGTAACTGTGAAGTACAGGAGAACGTGCTCGTTGCAAAATATGACTATTTTATTAGCAGTAAATTTAACTGTTCATTGTAAAAATATTTATTCTACAGAACAGAGCTTCTCTTTAGGGAAATAAATGCAAAATAATTGACCATTTACTAGGGTTGGTATATTCTTTTATATTCTAATTTAAATAAAATTCTGTCCATGATCAATTATATATAAGCAGAAATGAACAGGCAGATGAAAAGTGTACTGGTAGAACTGTCCTTTTGACAGGGTGGGTATCTTTCATCTGAACATCATATTCTAGAACACAGTGCTCCATGTAGATGTGAGGCTACTCCAGTGGAGCTCTGATGCTCACATACCATGTCACATTGCTGAACAGAACAACTTTTCAGGCAGCTTTAGCCTGGTCCAGGTTAAAGGACTGATGAAATAGCACCTTCTTGATTTATTTTTTCTGCAAGATGTATCAAAACTATAAAAGTATTACAAGGACACTGCCTAACATTGCCTGAGGTGGTTCTGAGCACTGCTGTTGCCTCTGTCACGATCCTGTTTGGTTTACTAATACCAAAGTGGCCACACAACCTCCTTTCTATTTTTCACTACTAGATATTTGCTTTTATTATGTGGGAAAGGATATGAAAGGAGGACAGGATAGACAGGTTGAGACACAGGAATTACATGGCTGCTTATGAATGGGGAAAGTACCAAAAAAAACCACCTTTTTTTTATGCTTTTTTTTAAAAGTTTTCCTTGTTTCTTTTTAAATTGAGAATACCAAATTGAAAGCTTTGTTCATACCAATAATGCAACCAAAACTGGGAAAGCAGCAATAAAGATGAAAGTATATGTTGTATGGTGTTTACTTCAGCAGGGGTCCTGTCTGGTGACAACACGTGATCATTTATATGACTTGTATTCATCTATTTGCTTCCACAGCACAACAAGTACACTTTTTCATATTAGATAACTATTAAATGTTAGAATGTACTAATTAAAAGTACATTTTTTGTGTTCAGATCTTAAAAAATGGCAAATTGGAGTCATATCTCATCGGATTGATTCAGAATGCTGACCGACAGTTTAGGTAGGTAAATGAGCTCTATCATAAATAGCAGTTGATGAAGTTTTGTTGTCAGAGCATAGGGAATATATATACTATTAATACATAGTTAATGTCTGTTAAAACTAAAGATTTTTTTGTTGTTGTTGTTGTTCTTTGATTTGACCACACAGGGATTTCATTACCTGAGCTCTTTTAATTCTAATGGAAATTATCTTTACAAATCAACTCAGCTGTATTAGTTTATATACATTTTTAGCATGTTAGGGTAGATTTTTCTGGATGGTTCTGTGAACACTGTCTAAACAACTACTACTGGGGTTTTTTTTGTTGTTTTTTTTTCTTCTCAGCTGGATGGATGGAAGCCCAGTGCACTATGCAGCTTGGGCACAGGGTGAGCCCAACTTTGCACAGGCTCAAGAAAATTGTGTGGTCTTAAATAAAAAGGATGGTGAGTTACATAGCTTTTTTTTAAAAAAAATATTTTTACAGGGTCTGTTCTTCTTCTTTCTTAAAAATATCTTTCCAATTTCAATCATTCTCAGCAGTTTGGGGAAATATGCATAATAAAACACAGTCATTATATCTGAGGTTTATTCAGGGGTGATATTAGCCACAAAGAGGAATATAAGAAATTTGTTTTAGTGGAGAATAAAGGGACAGTTTTTCATCTGCACAGAGAATATGTTCCATTCAAATTAATGGCACAGTTGGCATAAAAAAAATAATTAGAGAATAGTTAGCAAAGGAATAGAATGCATATGGAGCTTCACATTTTGTAGTGATTTCACTGAAAAGTTTTACTTTACACTTGCATAATTCACTGCAACAAAGCTGTTCAGGTGGGTTTTTCTCAGAGGTCATGTAGATGCCATATAGCTGTCTTGAATTGCCCCTGCTCCCACAGCCATAGCAGGACCAAAGTCCTCCTGTAAACGGTGATGACAGAAGATGAGTTGAGCTGAAACACATAATCTTTCCCTCCCAGGCAGAGTGCTTCGGAATGTACAAGCACAGAAGCCAGTTCACTTCTTTACAAATTCCAATCTAGTTCAGTGTCTTATTAGCTATATTTGAATTTCCTTCAGGCCTGTGGAATGATGTAAACTGTGGTTTTTCAAATGGCTATATCTGTGAGAGGCACCAAAGTTTTATGAACACAACGCTTCCTTCAGCAGTACCTTCACCTCCTGGAGGATGTCCTGAAGATTGGCTTTTATTTAAAAATCAGGTAAAATATACAAGAAGCTTTTTATCTCTCAGATACTTTATGACAATGATTATCCAAAATTGCATTAAAAATTGTCCAGTTGCCTAATTCTTGCAAAATGGTGGTTTTTATAGACTTTTTGTTTTCCTGACAGCTGGTCATCTGAGATACATTGAAAAAAAATGCTATATTATATATGCTTCTAAAAAAGTTGAACTTAATTCAACTGAAAGAATGAACTATAGTATAAAATCAGTCATTTGAGCTGGGACAATTCAGAAATAAACTCAAAAAATTATTTATAAGGTTTGGATGATTTCACATGACACCTTGGGCTGGGCTTTTCTTAGAGTCAGCACTTCCTTGTCTTTACTACTGATGAAATATGGCTTCTCCATATTTTTGAGTTAGTTAACATATCAGATTCTCATCAGATTTCTACTGCAGTTTACAAATGTTTGTTTTTTGAGTTTTGTTGTGACTGTGTTGGTCCCTCACAGAAAGACACAGAGTAAACTTAAAATTTGTGAATCATTTTGACTTGGTTTCTGTTAACCTTGGAAAATTGTGTGTCTTAGGCTAGTTTCTATTTACTCTAGTGTAATTCAAAAGTAAATCACTTTAACTGTCACTCAACATTCCATACTAATTCTTCCCTAGTGTTACAAATTTTTTGGCTCTTCCTATGAATACTGGCATACTGCAAGAGGAATTTGTATGAGACTTGGAGGGAACCTGGCAACCATCCCTGATGAACGTGTACAAGGTATAATGCAACAGTCCTTTAGGTTATAGATACAGTTTATTGTAATTTCCAGCATACAAGAGCATATTAGAGAGACAGTATGTAGATGTATGTATTTTATATAAGCATACTCAGCATGGGTTATATGGCCATGATATAAAACCAATTTGAAAAAACTGCTTTACATTATTTATAGGATATTAGTTAGCATGAAGTAAAAAAATCCAGACCTGCCATTTGTAGATTTAGACACCGTGAAAGAAAATGAAAGGAATCCATGGTCTGTTTCTACTAGAAATAGAAAGGGATATATTACTATACCTCTCTGAAACATCTGCCTAAATTCTGCAACTTAATTTAGCAGTAGAATGTCAGAGGAAGGCACATTTTTCCTTTGTATATGTTCCCAGGCTTCCATCTGCAGCTGTATAAAGCTATACATTTCCATCAGCCAATCAGCTCATTCTGAGTGTTGAAGTGAACACATTAGATAACACAGTGCTCAGGCAGGTTTTTTTTTTAATCTTTCCTCTTTCCAATCTCTCTTCAGAGTTCCAAATACTTTTGTTCTTTGAGACTTTTCATAGTCAAAGTCTTGCCATAAGCCTGATATAATAACATTCAACAAAATTCTGATAAAATCCTAATGAAAATATATTTACAAGGCTTTAATAAGTTAAGGATTTGTTTATGAACTGATGTATTGACTGATGATATGACATGTTCATCTACTTTTCTATTGTTTTGCTTTGTTTTCCCAGCTTTCCTCACTTACCATTTGAAAGATGTTTCAAATGATCCTTGGATTGGATTGAATGATCTACTCAGTGAACTCAACTTTGTTTGGACTGATGGAAGTGCTGTCTCCTATACAAACTGGGCTCCAGGTTCTCCAAAACTTTCAGAACCCATTTTGTTCCCTAGTCTACATCCAGAAGATGGCCACAATCTGCAACAGGTAACATCACTTACTGCTTAACTTCAAGTTAAATCTGAGGAACAAAATTACTTCAAGTGAACAGCTCACTTTGCTTACAGTCATTGTCTCAGCCTTCTCCCCAAATTGCTAATCTATTTTTAGACTGGAATTAGCAATAAAAAAAAAAAAAAAAAAAAAAAAAAAATTTGATTATTCTAGCTATCTCGGAGCACAAAATGGCATTGCTACATTTTTTGCCCAAGAATTTGTGAGAATTGCATCAATGTACAAACTGAATAAATAGATAGTATATAGATAGTGAATAGATTTAATAAAATTTGCTTTTCATAATAATTTGCTGCTCATTTTGCAGACAATATAAGTGCAAAATCAGGCTTTTAGAAATTAACACACACTGGAAAAATTTACATTGATAAATTTACTCATGTTTAAAAAGGAAGGAGAGGATTCAAGAGGAAAGAGATTAATTTTTTTATTTCTTCCTTATTTAAAATTGCAATTAAATTGCTAAGGGTCAATAGATGTCAACTACTTTCTAAACCAATCACATCCTCTCCAATGCTAGCACTGAAATTAAACCTCAAAATCCTGTAATTAAAATAGTGCTCTACATAATCAGATCCAATAAACCAATTTGCACATCTACATTGCCTTCCTTACATATATTTCCTTATCATGTTTTCAGAAATTTCAGAAAGGCTAGGGAGGGACTTCTTACAAGAGCTTTGACTGATAGGACAAGGGGAAATGGGTTTAATTTGAAGGAGAATAGATTTAGATTAGATTTTAGAAATAATTTCTTCAGTACAAGGGTGGTAAGACTTTGGAATAAATTGCCCAGAGAAGTTGTGGCTGCCCCCTCCCTGGAGGTGTTCAGTGCCAGCTTGAACAGAAACTTGAGTAGCCTGGTCTAGTTGAGAGGTGTCCCTGTCCATGACAGGGTGTTGGATTAGATGATCTCAAAGTTCCCTTCCAACCTAGGCCATTCTATGATTCTATGCAATTGCCCTTCACATTATATCATTCTACTCACTGTCCATCCGCCCTTCATTTTGGTATTCATACCTCTAAAGCACTCAGAAATCATACCTGTAAAACAACCACCTTAATCTGCACTTGAAACAATTCATTCTGTTCTTGCCCACCTAGCCACTGGCCAAGGCATGAAGGAAGACATACAGGGTACAGCAAAATACTTAGCTCTACCATAGCAGTAATAACACTCCTGGAAAATACCAAGTGGGAAAAAAAAACCAAACCCATAGTAAAACAAGCAAAGTTAATACTTTTATCCCTTACCTTCAAGATGCTAGCAGCTATTGCCTTCAGAGGATCCTTTTCAAAGGTGTGAAATAACATCAAAAAGTTACTTAAGCTTAAGAAACTACACTCAAGAGTCACTAAAACAGTTGTTCCTAAAATTTCTGCACAGCAGCTTAGTAGTCTGTTGAAGGTTATATAAACATGAGTTCCAGGATCTTAAGCACACAGAACCTGATCTGCTGCAGCTGAAAGCAAAATTCTAAGAACTAGAGCTGACAGTAACTCTCTCAAGGACAGGAATTTTAATTATTCTGTCAAGAATAACCACTATTTAAAGAATGCATGACCTCTACTTCATAAGTTTTTTGAATAAAAATGAAATTAAAATAAGTAGAGGTCATGCTTGATTAGTCTTTATTAGTCAAGACAGAAGGTGTGACAACATTCTTGAAAATACTGCCTTTCAGGTTTGTGTCCTTGAAAATAATTAAATGAAAAAGCAGCCTTAACTGATGATTACAAAGATTTACAAAACAATACCAAGGTGGAGCTGGCCATGACAGAGAAGGATAAAAGGAAAGAGTTTCTAGAGTTGTAATACAATTCAAAGGAAAAAATAGTTAAACTATCCAGAGGGTTGTAGTACTTTGTTTTATAACTTCTAATATCAAAGTACTCATATTCTTTCCCTTACTCCAACAGTTTGATTGTGTTTCTCTGAAAAGAGGTCATGCTGATGACACAGGAAAATGGAAGGACCAGGAGTGTTATACATCCACAGGATGGATATGCCAGAAGAACAGTGGTGGGTTCTGTATTGCTAATCTCAACATTTATAACACAAGGATTAAAATAACTTTTCTTGTTTAGTATGCTTTAGATCACTTATCTCTTTTGGGGTGGTTTTTTTAGGTAAAGTATCAATGAAACTTAAGTGCCAGCCTTGCATCCCAGTGTTACTTAGCAATGTTTTGGAGAAGGAAATGATAAATAAAAAAACAGAATTTAGAAAAGCAAAATTATTTTCTTTTAAGAAGTGTAATGAAATACCTAAAATCCACAGCAATTTTACTTACATAAATTGATAATGATCTGTAGATTATAATATTTGGTGAGTTTTACATTTATCAAAATAACTTTGGTCACAAAGATCCTAAGCTCCAAATGGCATTTTGAAAACTTGCAAGGTAGGTTGGTTACTTTTGACTGATGGGGTGAATTTACTTCTGCAGCATAAGATACTGTTAATTTATCAATTCCAAATTCTCAGAGGCTGAAAATGTATTTATTTCACCCAAAATGTCTACTGTTGTTATGAAGTTATCTGTTTCTTATAAACAACTATTGAAAAGATGTTCCATTCCACTAGCAATTTTCTACTCTGTAAACAATGAAGATGTTATTCAGTTGCTCAAGGCAAATATGTGGCCTCCAGATTTAACTGTTCTTCAGGTGGCTTGTTTGGGTTTTTTTGTCCTTATTCCTACAGACCCTAACCTCTTTAAGCCATCAGCAACAGACCTGGACTTTGCTTTTGATCATTCTGGTGGCATTAGCTATTATGTCACCCGTTCCAAAATGAATTGGGAGGAAGCACAGAAAATCTGCAGTAGGAATGCCTCAGCACTTGCCAGCATTTTAGACCCATATAGCCAGGCACTGATGTTGTTAATTGCACAGGAATATGAAGCGCCTATGTGGATTGGTCTTAACAGCAATCTGGTAAGAACACATACATTACATACTTTATTCTCTCGGCTTATAACCTATAGGGATTTCTGCCAGTGTAGTGCTGAAAACAGTACATTACATCATCACATTACCCATTTGTGCTGGAGTTCTTAAAATAAGATGAATATAGTGGAGATATTAATGAACTCTTAAATGCTTTAGCACAAGGAAATGCTCCTGCAAACCAATATATAACACTACTGTGGTTTTTTTTGGAGTAATGTAAAAGATCTTCATTTAAAGGGTCTTAAATATAAATTGTAAAATCTCCCAGATTTTTAGTTTATGTTAATAAAAAGTTATGCCAGGAAGAACATGCACCTTGCCATGTGTTTACACAAGAATTTAGAATATTATGGAAACTTAAAAAAAAATAATCATTTCTGTTTGTGAGATGTCTGCATCAGTTGTATGACAGGGGAGGGCAAACATTTGGGTGGTAGGTGTGTTTTGACATGTTACATTCTTCCCCATGAATCACAGTCACGATTACAACAAAAGCTATGGCACTTAGAATTGAGAATACTCCCACATTCCCATTTGCCATGATGACCTTTGGGTGGTCGTACCAATATAATGCCTTACTGACTGCCAGTTTTATGCCTTCCTTCTCTCATGCCCCCTTTCTTTTTTCCCTTCCACTTCCTAATGCTTGAAAAAATGCTCTGAATTAAATGTAGATACTTTTTGGAGGGCAGAAAAAAAATAATTCTGCATTCATGTTTGTGGAGAGCAGATACTGTACATTTTGTTGCAGGTAGCATTTACATGAACAAAAAGGGGGGATAAGTAAATAATATAACCTGATAGCATAAGAGTTAGGATCCTGTATGGTAGCTATGTCACTCAGCAACTTTGAAATTACCATAGAGAATTTGCTTCCAGACAAATGGCAAGTATCAATGGATTGACAGATGGAGATTAGTTTACAGCAAGTGGTCCAGCGGGGAGCCAAAACAGACATTAGGATGTGTCTACCTAGACACTGATGGCACCTGGAAGACAGCTTCTTGTGAGGAAAAGCTCTCTTCAGTCTGTAAAAAATCAGATGGTAAGCTATTGAATATAAGAGTTTTAACTAGGGGGTGTGTAGATATACCAGCTCTGATAAATATAAGGCAGCACTGGAAAAATACATGTTTTATACAGTAGTATAAAGGAAGACATGGGTAGGGTAGCTAATTAACTAGCTCTAAATATCATCAGGAATTATTCCCAGAAGTAATCAGTTAATAATAATAATAATAATTACCAAAAGTATAAGAAGCAAAGGACTGAATTCTAATTAATTTCCTAACTCTTCATTCTCATGGCAAAATTCATTCAACTGCTATGAGATCTGTTTTGATTAGGCATCAGATGAAATTATATATTCAGTTTGGAGTACCAAAGTTTGAGAAGACTCTCAGTCAGCAAGGATTTTCAGATTATCAGGAAACAAGAATGACAAGGAAAGATTGTCATTGAATTTGGACAAAAGACTAGGAGAAAACAGATTATCAAGTTTAAATATTAAAAATGAGCCCTAAGGAATGGAATGAAATTCTTCCCTATGTCTGATATGAGTTGGAAAGGAGTAATGGATTTAAAACACAGCAGTGAAAAACCTTCTAATTTTATCAGGACAGAAGCCATTAAAAAAAACTTTGGACGTGTCAGGGAATCTCCATCACTACAGGTTGCTAAGAACAGACGAGATAAACATCTGTTAGAAATGATATAGATATATGTCAATATCAGATGAAGTAAATAACCCCTTGAGAAGCCTTCCAACCATAAACTTCTACAATTTCTATGGAAATAAGCATAAACATGATTCCACAATTTAGCTATATTCTTGTTTTTATCAACATTATGGAAGATCTTGAACCACTAGAAAACTGAAAACTGCATGCCAAATTAAATCTTAAGATGTTTTAATTTGACAAAAATTCACAGATTTGATATATCATGTCTCTTCCTACTTTAATATTCTGGAAATCTAATTTGAGAGCTGAATGTTCCTTAATAGGAAAAGAAATAGACTGTTGAAGATTCACAGGAAGAAAATGTAATTTGGCAGAACATTTAATTTTCATTCCATCTGCATTTATCTTCTCATCCAAAATCTTTCTATTACATCAATCACTATGGAATTTATTCAAGATTCATTTTAATAAAGAATCCTACATTCCATGTTTAGTTACATCAACACTTTCATTCACCTTCACAGTTTCTGCTATAAGGTTTTGATCCTGTTAAAAAATTAGACTGACATGGCAGATTTTTTTTTTAAACCATAATTTTTAACTAATTAGACAGATATTTATGCCACAAAACCAGCAGGATATTTTATTGGCTAATTATAAAAATCACCATTAGACCAAACATACTTTTTATAGACTAGTGTCTTCCTAATTACCCTGATAAGTAAATATGAAGCAAAATACACATCTCTGATCAACCTGCTTCAGTCTCTCACCACTCTTGCAGTAAAGAATTTCCTAATATCTCATCTAAATCAACCCTCTTTCAGTTGGAAACAGTTCCCACTGTCCTGTCACTACTCCCCCTGATAAAGAGTCCTTCTCTGTCTTTACTTAGACCCCCATTTAAGTACTACAAGACAGCTCTGATATCTCCCCATCTCTTTTTGGATTTGTCTTATAGTGGTATAAACAAATTTTAGAAAAAAAAATGGATTCTAACTCTCTGATATCTTAAAAGTAACGGCCCCTACTGAACCCCCACAACTTCCTGGAAAATGCCCTGAATCAAGAGGACACAAATCTTGGATACCTTTCCATGGTCACTGCTATTACTTCGAGGCCTCCAGAAAAAGAAGCTGGTCTCAAGCTCATCAGGAATGTGCCCGACTAGGTGAGTGTTTTGGTTTAAAAAGATGTAATTAAACACATTAAAAAAATAGATTATTTTGCTAAACACATGTTAAATTATTTTAAAACTTCAGTGCTTTTTAACTCCCTTTTCTGAGCATGCTTTTTAACAGTAAGACTAGGCATCTGGTATCTCAAATACCTGATGAAATATTAATATCTCTAAAACATTAAATTCCTACTAGTTTTATGTAAATCAGTAACTGGGCAGGGAGATAAACACTTATAGAGTACCACTAAGGCAGAGATGTTAGTTAGCTTTCACTTCCCCAAACAAAAAGGAATCCACATGTAGTGTAAATTAGGAGACAGACTCACAAGAAAGTTGTCTTTTTAGCTCAAGGGCACAGTTTATTAATTGGACCTCACTGGGTGACAACAAACGAGATGGAGAAATAATTTAGCTTTTATGCAACATTGCAACAGACCAAGTCATGCAGCCCCACCTCTAGAACAGCCCCCACTGCAGTACAATCCAGAGAGAAGAGCTGTGTGTGGATCAGGGCAGAGGAAAAGACACTTCACATTTCTGATTTCTCCTGACTGTTGACTGAGAATTGTTGTGATGCAGCACACAGTTCAGTGTAAGAATAGGAAACATCCTAGACATTAAAGATATATGTCCAAGTGATAGTATTTTTATTGTAAGAGAGAATACAAGGATTTCTAGCAGCACTTCCTCCTATGTATGAAGACACTGATCTTACAAGAGTAAACAGAAAAAGTATCCCTGCAAAGGTGTTTTACTTCATAGCTGTTCACCAACAGAATTGCTGAAACAGTTTCCTAGAAAGATAAATTATATAATTACTAGAAAAAGTGAACATTATATTAATAACCAGAATGAAAGGTCACATTTGGGTACCGTCCATGCTCTAGGATCCTACATTTTTGCCTACGTGTTACCCACTGGCCAGGCCAGGAAGGTGGTCATTTCCTATGACTTCAACACAGCTTTGTGCCAGAGCATATGGCAGTTATTATAAATCAACTTCTGCTCATCTTCTGGACTGTGATCTCTAGCTGCTAACACATCCCATCTACCCTTGTAGTACACAGCATCAGGCACTGCCAAAATTGCTGCCCAGCCTCTTGGTGGGTGACAGCTGTAGTAGTGCCAACTGCATCATATGTACCACTTGCAGCCTACTTGAATCATTCTCTGGGGTCCATTTTTGGACTTGTCCAAAAAGTGTTGCAGGATACCAATTTTTCTGCTCTAAAATATCATAGGCTAAACAAAAATCCATGTGTTTGTGCTGACTTGCATCTCTATAGCTCAGTTATGCTTAAAATACAATGTAGTGATATAAAGAAATTAGTGAATATTACATTCAAGAAGCAGTGTCTTTTTAATATATTTAAAAATATTTTAATGTGTTTATTGACAATCTGTAAGAAAAGGAGACATTATGGTGTATTCATTAACATTTTTTTTTCCAGCTGCTAATTTGGTATCAGTAGGAGACTATACTGAAGCAAACTTTCTCTCAGACACCATTAAGATACTCCATGGAAAATCACCAAACTTTTGGATAGGGCTAAAGAAAAATGATGGAGGTAATATCTTCAATATTTAATCATATATTATATCATACAAAATGATGGTATTAAAGCAACTTTGTATACTTGAGAGTACATATATATAAATATATGTATATAAAGTTTATTTCAAACCATGCTTACATATACTTAGAAATGCAACTGAAAGGCTGAACTATTTTTGTTACAACTTTTTGATTTCTCCATCACAATTTATTCTAGCTATCTAAACTCTTGTAGTTTATTCTTATATGCTCATTTTAAATATTAGGACAGTGGGTATGGACAGACAAATCCACAATGGACTTTGTCAACTGGCAGATGGGGGAACCTTCAAACAGAAAGCTTAAAGACTGTGGGGAAGTATGTTCATTGACTGGCTACTGGAATTCCAACGTCTGTTTTTTCAAAAAAGGATATATATGTAAAAAACCAAAAAGTAAGTACCATTTCTAAGATATTCATAATGCCTCATAATGTATTTTCATAGTATAACATAAAAATGTAACATTTTAAAGGTGCAAACCCAATAGATCCAAGTATTAGGACCCCTATGTTTTGGCAAAAGAATGGTCAGAAGCCACTGCTTTTTAACAAAAAACCATATTTCAGTGGATTTTTCCTTCAGTTATCATACAAGTAAGATCAAATAACTTTAATTTCAGCTGAATTTATAAAAAAAAAACCAAACAAACAAAAAACAACAAACCCCAAAAAAACAAATCAAACAAAACAAAAAGCTTCTGTTGAATGCAGTTGAGAAATCTGTTTTGTAGAAATGCTGGAATTGGTGATTCCTTTTATTAATGTCTTCTGAGATGATGGATTAGACTAACATACATTCTTGTGGCACTCTCTATCTACAGTATGACAAAATCATGTTTAATAAAATGCTGGTACTATACTGATAGAAAAATTATCATCTGCAGGAAGATGTCAGAGTTAATTACAACTGAGATTTATTGAAAGTGATCCAGAATATGAACATTTTGTTCAGTTAAACTTCATATTTCTGTTCACCTTTCCCCTACCTGCTAAATATAGGAATGAAATTGCCATAGGAACCACATCCACATGAAATGGTTGTCTCTGAAAAGGGGACGAACTCAAAGATCTTTTTCAGCTTAAGTAAAATGCTCTCTAACACTCAAGACCTCCATCCAGAAAATTTTTCCTGTTTCTGAAAACACCTTAAAATGACTGTGGGAATCCTGTGGTTAGTTTCTCAGAAATTCACATCATTTTAAACACTTTTAAAAATAACAGAAACATGATCTTAGTTTCTTTTTTTTTTTTTTTTTTTTTTTGGTATCTCTACTGAGTAGTTTAGAATCTTTTGATATGCTTAGCTCCACTTTTCCTGGGAGATTTTGGGGGAATTGTAAAGGTATCTCAATTCAGGAAGTTTAAAATGTGTCCTCTTTTAAAAAAAGCATGCAGTATAAACTTTTTCTTTTTCTTCCAAAAGTTCTTGAAAACACAGTGATGTCAACAGAAAATACAGGTAAGTATACTTCCTTTTAAACAGAATTATAAGGAAATGCTCAAATACAGCAATAATACAATTACATAGTTTATAGGTTTTAATCTTGAGAGTATTTAAAAAGTCCACAAACTTCATGTGTATTTTGATATAGAAAGTAAAGAGTCTTTTGAAGTAAACAAGGTTTTGATTAGATTTAATTTCTTTTCTTTGGTTTTGCTAGTAAAAATGCCACAAAACCACTTGTTGAACTGAAAATCTCCATGAGTATTGCACTTGTCTGATTTCTGGTTAAGAAATCCCATTCATTACTAGAATCTGAAATCTCTTAAGATCAAAGGTATTGATCCCATTTCATCCACTTACAGAAGGCAAAATGGCAAATGCACTTTCTGCTGGCATCATCTGGCTGGCTGTGCTTCTTGTTCTCTCTGTCGTTGGAGCTGGGATTATTACTTATTTCTGCTTGAGGAGGAAAAGACAAAACCTGCTACGTATTTCAACCAGAATGAGTGGAGCAGAAGCAACTGTGGATATCCAAGGGAAGGATGAGCACACCAACATGTAGTCTGACAGAATGCCTGCACATTCCAATGAACAAAAACTAGCTCTGAGGCACTCAATCTTATGCCAGCTTTGCATTTTCCTACCCAGAGAATAATTTTATAGATATAAAGTTCATGGATTTCTATAAGTACACATACATATACACTCCAGAATTCTCTCCAAAGTGTTATTGGCTTTCTTGTGTTTGGTTTGGGGACTACATATATATTTTAGACATAAATAAGCATGGCTGAAAAGCTGGCCTCAGAGGTATTAACAGGAACACTGTGACAGATATTTACTATGTGAAATTATTTTACTCAAGACAGAGATTCTTTCTACACACAAGGATAATAGTTACTCATATCTTTACATGATTTCTTCTGGCTGTATTACTTCAGTGTTATCTAGGCTATGATGGGAAACACTGCTCATTGCAGATTTTCAGCTTCAGAGTTTACAATACAATATTTTCATTAATGTAAAACCTGTTATAATAACTGCATCTGTGAATTAAATATTACTTCCTTACCAAAAAAAAAAATAAATATATATGAAAAGATGAAAAAAGATTGAAGACACTCCTTTAGTCCTACTTTTAGTCTGAATGTTGTGAATAATTATGCCAATTCCTACAGCCTTGAAATTTTCTATTATTCTGTAAATATCCATATTTTTCTGACAGATTCGAATTAATAATAAAAATACAACACTAGACTGTCTTTTCACTTGGTTTTATTTCATTAATGATGCTTTCAGTATGCAGAGATGCCTGTTTTCAAACCCAAGCACGTATACTAAATGGCTACCTTATACTTATATCTCCAGTTTAGATAAATAAAATAATGAATGTACGTTCTGAAAATAATTTTTTTTTTTTGTAATGTATTGCCTACATCTCCTTTCAACTTTTCTTCAGTCGTACACAATTGCAGTGATTGATTTGGGGCAGTTTATCACTCTGTGTATTTTAAGACATGCATCATCCTTCCTGAGTTATGAAAGCACTTTTCTCCAAGCCATGAGAGGGCATCAAGCACAGACAGGCCTCAGTAAAGAAACATATGGAGGAGCAGGGCTGGAGTAAAGGAGCTTCAATCAAATACCTCCACCAAAAAACAGATTCTCTCTTTGTCCCCTTCTGTGAGAACTGTAGTTGGAATTTCTTATCGTCTCCCTGTGCTTAAGGTCTCTGACCAAAATATGATACCATGGTAAAGATATATTTTAAAGAGAATATGTGGAGTAAGTGGAATAGGTTTCTTCACCAGGACATCTGTGTCTATGCCTGAGCAACTTGAGAACACACTTCTATTGCCCCTATTATTTAGCATTTTCTTTTGGCTGTGTTTATAATGAAGTTTCACCAACCACAAATACAGAAAGAAGTCTAAAGACTGTATGTTTTTTTCCCTTTCTGACATTACTTAACCAGAAGACTCAGTAAAAAAAAAAAAAAAAAAAAAAGCCAACAAAAAAATCCTCTATTGGTTCTTTACAATAGAGTTAAAAATTAAGTAAACCAAAAAAAAAAAATTTACAGCTGATGTCCTCTGAACACTGTGAAAATGTCAGAGATAAAAGCCCTTCGATAAAAATAAATTCCTTAAATTACTGTAATAAGTCCTGTAATACAAATTCCTGTGATAAGGAAATAGTCAGTGCTATTTTCAGGAGGAAATAGCCAAGAGAAATTTGCACAAAACTGTGCAAATGAGAAAAACACCACCTGCTTCCCATGTAGATGACTAGAGATAAAATTGTTTCCTTGTATATGCTACAGAAATCCGGGAATAGTTACTCTTGCCTTTTGGATGAATGAAAAGTTCCTGGATTTTACAGCATTATTTTCCTGATTTTTTTCAAATGATGCCATGTTTCACTGGTGAAAAGCAATTAGAAATGGCTCATTACTAGAGCTGGATTAATAAATAATTTTCAAATGAAGATATTTTGCATCTTGTACATTCTCATCCTTTTTCACCTGCCCTAAGGCATTATTCTACTGAATTTGTGGTTTTCATTTTGCATTTTAGTCATGCCCTTTATAAAAGATTGCTGCAAGAGTTTGGCAGAGACTTTTGAAGTCAGTGTGCTTCACAAATATGCTTCCTAACATAACAAGGTGCTCTCTGACTGCTTATTGAGGCAGTTTAATTCTTGCTGTACAACTGGTACTGGCAATTCAGAGAGTCCCAAACCTCTCACAATCTAGCTTGCCAACATTTGAACAGTATACTTTTCTCCTGGCACTGATACCAACAGAAATATTGTCTTCTTTCTCTCTCTTCTTTCACATGCTTGTAAAAAGTCTTTTATGGAAGCCACTCAGTTGCATGCTAAGGGAGATATTATCTATGTCAGTACAGCTGAACAGGGAAAGTGAGAGAAGAAACCAAAACACTCCACAACATTTCAGTAAGTGGGAGAATGCATTTAATTTCCCTTATTAAAGAAAATCAGTGCCATTTTTATAAACTTTGTGTCAACAATTTTTTTATATTTAATTGTATATATAATATATATTTAATATTTTGACAGAGAAGCACACCTTTCTTCTTGTTATTTTTTTTCTCTGATTTGATTTTTAGCATTAAGTTCCAAATTTAAATGATAGAAGGAGATTAAATTCTTACATCACAGTTTTTCAGTGAATGCCATATCAAGAGATTACATCAATGAAAGAGGACTGGTTACTACAGTTACCTAACTGGTTGCATATTTGTAGGATTCTCTAGAGAAAACTCACTCTACTTCTCAAGACTACCTATCTACCGTATATAGGTTTGGAAGAAGCATGCAGAAAGATTTAAGTTGTATGTAAGTTTTAAGTTGTATGTAAGATTTAAGTTGCATTTAACAAACATTGCACTTTTGTAATATATTTAAGAATATTTTGCAAAGTTTTACTGTTGAGAAAGTTTATTTGAACTAAAACTATAGTTTTGTTGAAACGAGGGGTTTTTTTTTCCTTCATAATTCCATGTTCGTAAGTCTGATGCCTATCCAAAGGAAATTGTTCAACTTCCTGATTTGATCCCTTCTGAAGCAGAAAAAGCACTTGCATGGTTTACATTTTTCTGAACTTTGGCTGAGTCAAGGTCTGGGTATTTTTGCAGAACCTGCAAAACAGAGAAATGCTTTTCCTACAGGATCACCCAGGCACTGAGATGACAAGTCAGCAGGGACATCCCAGCACTCCACAAGCTAGGAACTGAGGACAGGGCTTCATAAAAGAGCAACTACAGCTGACAAGATTTTATTTCTACCTCCTGGAAATGCAAAACACCTGAAGGCCTTGAAGAAGGGTGCTCATCATCCTGCCCACTTTCTAGATGGGACTCTGGTTAGTGTGTTGAGGAACGATCATTGGAAAGTGTATCTTCTTCATGCTAAAAAGGCCCTTATTTGGTGCGTGCCTTGAAGGCTGGCATAGGCTGCCCAGAGATGTTGCAGGGGCTGCAGACTTGGAGACACTCAGCCCTGACCAGTACCAGGGCTTGGATGAGGCGATTTCCCTTCCAACCTCAACCCTGCGCTGGCTCTGCAGCTCGGCCTCCATTCCCTGGAGTGCTGGTGGCCCACATGGTGAGCCAGGCCTCACGGAGCAACGGTGCTCATGGGCAAAAGGGGGTGCCCAAATCCCACCTCTGCCCAGCATTCGAGTGCACAGAGTCATGCCTTGCCTTGAGCCTCCACAACGTGCAGCCCCCGGCTGGCACAGGGTGTGCACCAAAAAACAATAGCTCAGAAAGACCCTGAGAGGCAAACAAGTGAACTGCACTAGAGATGAGAAGGAATCATAGAATGCTTAGGGCTGGAAGGGACCTCCAAAGGTCATTTAGTGCAGCCCCCATGCAGGGAGCAGGGACACCCTCAACTAGCCCAGGCTGCTCAGAGCCTTGGCCAACCTCACCTGGAATAGCTCCAGGG
>WYEA01015889.1:0-18254 GCA_033558465.1 Alcedo atthis
GGAGACTCCACAACCCCCCTGGGCAGCCTGTTGCAGAGCTCTGGCACCCTCACTGAGAAAAAGTTCTTTCTTGTGTTGACCCTAAACCTCTTGTGCTCTAGCTTGAAAATAGGATTAATTTTAATTTCTGAGAACATCTTTGCAAAGGTAACAGAGGGACTTGGTTTGAAGTTTTCTAGCTTCTTTTCACCCAAAAGCACGTGAGCTATTTCTGTCCCTCTGTGATAACTTACTGTAATTTATACTACTGTCCATATTTTCCAGAAATACTGCTGACCCCAGTGAAGAAAGACAGCCTGCATACAGGAATACCAACTTTTAGGAGCAAAAAGGAGAGTTTCCAAAGTAAGGGCATGGTTTGAAAAGTAATACAAAAAATCCTTACTACGTAATTATTTTGCATGACTTCACTCTGGGACACTGTGGATGGGGAGTTATATTTTGTCTTCCTGTGGAGTATGTGAAAATTCTGCATATTGATAGGCCAAAAAGAGCATACTCTACAATGGTGAAATCGCTATGCACATGCGTTCACAATGAAGCGACCTAGCACTTTTTACACCTGCTGCTTTGATTCCTCTCAGGGTTACTTCCTTGCCATTGGCTATTGTTCTGTTTTGTAGCATTGGAGAGGCATAGTCAGGATCAGAACACAGTATGGTTGCCTGTTCCTGGATTCAACATCATTACTACACAGTTACACATTATCCTATTATATCTCTTTCTGTTCCTGCTTTGAACTCTGCTAAGGGCTTTGGTATCTGTGCTGAATAGCTAAAAGGGTAAAGCTTAGTTTTTACAACAAGCCTCGAGTAGGTAACTGAAAACAACCAGACAATATCAGAAAATGAAGTAAAGGACATTTATTTATCTGTCCTGTATTATGACGTGTTACATAAGATGTTATTAGCAAAGTAGAGATGAAAAAGTTAGTGTAAGTGCCATCAGTTTCTGCTGTGCAGTTTAGGAATCCCTTGTTTATGGAACCATGCCTTTCCCATAAAAACTGGTGTTCTTAATCAACACAACTGTCCATTCATAAATAGTAAGGTACCCCTCTTTTGCAGTGTTACAGAACAAAGTACTGTAATAAAGTTAATGGTTATATTTTGTTCTATATTCTGCAGATATATATTTGTACATAATTTACAAGGAATTTTATTCAGAACGTAGTGGTTTTGGGTATATCCTGCAGAGCTTCATCTCCAATCATACAGTAGTACTACATTCATCACTTAACAGCCAATACTGTTTTTGTGACTGATGACCAGAAGTTTTAAAATAGACTGAAGCAACTCTAAGTCAGTGTTCAAATGTTAAAACAGTAGTATTACTTTAAAAAACATTATCTTTTGAAAAAGTTAACTCAACAGAAAGATATTTTTAGCCTCCTCTTTACAAAAAGACTTGTTTACATTGCTATTTTGTTTCATTAACTTGTGGTAAAAGCTAGTAGATTGATTTTATTTATTATTATTATTTAAAAAACCCACAACCAACCTAACAACTTTTTACCCCCACCCCCATTATAGAAATTAATTTTCCTATGATAGCCATGAAGGTCTTAAAAAAAAAAAAAAAACCAAACCAAAAAAAAACCCCAAAACCAAAACAACATCTTTATTTCATGCAGAGATGCAATTATATTAATATATTACCTTCAGTAAGCAAACATTTTCTGGAGTAAAGTGAATTTTCCAGTATTTCTTCCAAGACCAGATAGTAGTATGTGTCAGAAGGTGGTTCTCCCTTAAATTTTAATCCTTAAAACATTACCTGTGTCTTGTGTCATGGTTGGGTTGGCTTTTTTTCTCCTTAAACATGCATAATGTTTTATTGTTAATTTTTTTTTTTTAGGTATTATTTTGACTCCAATTAGAAAAAACAAATCTAATGTATCTAATGGAGATGAACATGGTAAAAACACAGGGTTGACTGACAACTATAACTTGATACCTACTTATGAAAAGCGTGAGTATTGCCAGCAAAATAATTCTGTAAGGAGTGTAACTTAAAGATCAGGTTTTGCATTTAAGTAAGGTCATTAAGAAAAGCACCTTTGCTTGCTATTGGAGAGAAGTGGGCAAGAATTTAAATGGATGTGTTCTTGTGCCTTTGATCATAGCATTATTGATGTTTAATTCCTATTATTTGCTGATTGTTTCCAGTGCATAAATAATCCTAATGTGTTAATGTTGACAACAAGAAAAGATCTAATGAAAATGAAATATTTCTAATAAAATGACATTCACACATTCCAGTTGATTAGAAGAAACATTCATTTACAACACTATATTCAGTTTTACAGTAGATTTTGGTTAGTTCAAAGTAACTAAGTGGTGGCCTTGTTCACAATTTCACAGCTTTCAAAAGGACTCAAGATGCTAACTTAAAGAGACAAAAAGTCAAAGGAGTGTGCAACCAGCAATGTCAGTGCTTAAAAGAAAATTGCATGTATTCAGTTGACAGAAATGAGGTTAGTCATGTAAAGCCTAATCATACCCTCACATATTTATAAATGTCAAATAAAATCACTATGAATTGCATAATTTTAAGTCACCTTGAACAGGAGTCCAGTAGCTAAGTGAACCTTATGAATAAGATATTCCTGTGTTGATTCTACTCCAGTCATACTGATTTATCCCTGCAATGAATTAAGCATTTCTCATCTGGAAGTCCTTTCTTAATAACAGATATGAATGTATGATGTTTTCTGCAATAATGAGAATTTGTGTAGTATAGAAATAACAGAAACCTAAAGGAATTAACATAGACAGAAATTAAGTTAAAGGTCTTGGAAAAATGCTGTATTTCAGTAACATTGACAGAGAAGACAACTTAAAGAACCATTGTTACCTTGACAAAGTTATCATTTCTTTAGGACTACTTAAGATTGTATTGTCAGTAATAATGTGTTACTTCCAAATGCAAAGTAGAATATTAATTTACATAATTTTTAATTATACCAAAATAAATATTTTCAGAACAATGAAACATGTTTCCTTAACATGAACACAAGAACTTTCAACAAAGGAAGAAGAACCCGAAAAGATTTCACAACTGAAGAAATTAACTGTCTTTTGAGTGGAGTGGAAAAAATGGGTAATCATTGGAACTTAATATTGTGGTTTTATCCATTTCAGAAAGGACGGACAAGTGTTGATCTTTCCAAGAAATATTACAGGTTACAGTTGGAAGTAATCATCATTTAATTTTCTACTTCTCATACATGCTGTCAGCTCAGTTTTCAGTTTCTGCTGCCAAACTGACTTGTAAAAATGACAGACTGTCAAAATTTACACCCCATGGGACTGCACTTTGGCTTCTCCTGCTGCACATTAGAGGGGTCTCTGATCTAATCCAGCCGGGGCTTGGGCTTGGAGGGGGAGCTAAACTGGAAAAATATTAGAGAAACTTGGAACCTTTCAGAGCCACCTGACAGGATACAAAGAGGATAAATTCAGTTAGGGACTTGGCATTAATCCCTGTGTTTATTAGCCAGGTGCTATTTTCCCTGCTGATGGTTTGTGGAACTCTCTCTGGTAGTCTCCATCATTTCATGGGTATGCTCCTTGCTCGGCAGCGCTGTCTATGGGAGGAGATGGTGTTTCTGCTGGGGGGTATGTGTGGGAGTGAAATGTTTTCTAAAGTTGTGCCATGTTTGGTCTCAACATTTGTCTTGATATTTTCTTTTATCTCTGTTTTATAGAGGCAAGAAAAAAACAAACTCCATCAATAACACCTTGCAAGAATATTTTGGATTTTGTTGCAGAATGTTGAACAACAGGTCTGTTATCAGTGAGCTGTTGTCACAACAATGCGAGCCCTTGCAGAACTTAGACTGGCTTGGACAAGTGTCTCTAGTAATAACATTTGCTGACAGAGTTGTTGTGCTTTGTAATTTAAGTTACATATAATTTGATAAGGTGTTGTGGGCTTTATTTGTTTATTTTTAAGAATGCTAAGATAGCAGACTCATCAGTAAAATGTATGGGTTTTTTTAACTTTAACCTTCCTGAACATTTGATCTTATGTAATATTTGATTTGGCTTTTTGTTTGAATGTTTTTTATGGTTTGCTTTATAACACTTGTAACTAAAGGCTATATTGCTAAAATTAATGTTTTGTCAGAAACTGGTGTTTATGTTGTTGTATCTGAACTTGTTTCCTCTTAGATGTTTAAAGCAAGTAATGTATTTTGTTGTGCATTTAAAGTGCTGCATATGCAAAAAAAAAGTAACTTTGACAGATAATAGCATGTGTATGGATAAACACTGCTGCACATAGTGAGCAAATCTCACACTGGTGTGCAGTAAGTAAATTGAAATGGAAAGGTTGGGGAAAATTCAGAATTTCAGAGTAGAAGACTGACTTACTACATGTGGAGTTCTTGGCTTATGGTAATGAAAGGGATTAACATTCCTGGGCCTACATAAAATATTTCAGTGTTGAACTAAGTAGAATGTAGGTACTGATAAAAATTGGCTTCTGTTTACAGTTGGTATACTTTTTTTTTTTTTAAATAGAAACTTGTAGTAAAGCCTGAGTAACTTTCAGTGACAGACTTAATACTTCATAGGTGGGTTTTTTTAATTTATTTTGTTTTGAATCTATTCTGATAAAGGAATGACTAACTGACAGTTAAGAGAACTACACTTTTTCTTAATAAATGATTAACACTTAGGTTACCAAAAATGGAAAGGCTTGGGCTGTAAAGATGATGCCAATGATCTAATAAATATGTCTTTAATATTTTCAGTGGTTGCACTTTGTATTTTATATTACTGAAGATGCCTTTGAGTGGAGCCATTCAAAGCAGGGCCATTAAACCTTGTCATGTACCTCTGCAGAGCAGGAGCCTGAAGGACAGCTGGGGAGCCTCCTGCCCTGGCACCTGCTTTCCAGAACTGAGCAGGACAAGGTGCTCGGTCTCATTCAGTGACCCATAGGTGTTGTGGCCTGAACATATTTCAAGTGGAGAAACTATGTAAAGTGTAAATCTTTACTTGACACAAAGTCGGAATTTGACTTTACTGAGAGTTTGCCTATTTTAGGTGTCATGTAGGTTGGAGAAGACCTCTTAGAGTCCAGAACAGAATCCCCTCAGAGCAGGGCTCATTTTGAATTGGGCAGGTTGCTCAGTGCCTTGTCAAGCTCTGAAAATCTTCAACTACAGAATTCCCAGAACTTCTTCTGATGCTGGAACTAATCCTGGGATGGGAGCTTCTGAAAAAGACTAAATCATTCTTGTGTCATCTCAGAAGGGAGAGTCAGGGGCTGGAAGCAAGCAGGAACCTGGTGTGTGAATTTGTGCAAGTCAGTTACTCTTTTTGTCTCCTTTTGCTTGATTATGCATTCTTGATAATCTTACTTTCTCACATAAAATCATTTCAGATGCATGCATAACAGGCATTATAAAAATGTAGAGGAATAATGAATGTCATTTTTAGGCATTAATCTATCCAGCACCCTAGCGCTTTGAAAGATGAATTGACAAAAACATGTTTACCGAAAAATTTTGCTTTGTAGTCCAATGAAGGGTGGGGTGCTCATGAGAGCTTGCTGTAGCGGGAAACCATTTCTAAGCGGTCATTGCAGCTGAACAAACGAATTAACCCGCCGGCCGCGCCCCATCTGCAGCCAGGGCAGGAGCAGGGCCCGGGCCAGCAGCTCGCTGCCGGATCGCGCCCAGCCTGCAAGCGTTCCCGGGCATTTATGCTGCCCCGAAAGCTACCGGGGATCGCCCGTCAGCAGCCGGTGCCGCGGGCGGGTAGCGCAGCGACAGCAGCCTCTCCATGACGACAGCAGGGGGCGCTGCCGGCGGCGGCTCCGCCCGCGAGGAAGGCACCGCCCAGGGCGGGGAGCGCTGCCGGGGCTGCCCGAGTGCCGCCTGATCGAAAAGCGGCGCGGGAGAGGCTGGGCGCGGCGGAGCGGGGCGGCGGCGGCGGGACCGGCAGCGCGCGGCGCCCGCACGGGCGGGCCGGGTGAGGGCGGAGCGGGGTCCTCGGCGGGCCCGGGTGAGGTCACTCTTTGTGGCTGCAGTTGGCAAGATGGCGCCGGTGCTGGTGGAGAAGAAGCTGCTGGGGCCGAACGGGCCCGGCGGCGCCGAGCTCCCCAGCGAGGAGGAGGAGGGGCAGAACCTCTGGTGAGCAGAGGGGGGAGGTCGGGGGCCGCCGGGGCGAGGCGCTGCTCTGCGGCGTCTGGTGCCCGTCGCGGTGGCGTCTCCCAGCTCTGAGAAGCCGCCTCAGCCCTGCCGCGGTGGCCGCGAGCCCCTGGCTCGGCCGGGCTGGAGCGGAGCCTGCGCCGCTCGCCAGGGCGGGGGCGGCCGTGGGCGCCGGCTGCGGAGCCGCGCTCGGACCTCGCTGACAGGGACAGCGGCGCAGCGCTCAGCTGCCCGCGGCGTGGGCCGGCCCGGGCTGATGGGGAGCGCCGTCCGCCTCGGCTCGGCTCAGAAGGGCTTCGTGGGCTGCGCGGGAGGAGCCCCGCAAGAGCGAGTCCAGCATCGCTGCGAGGCAGAGGGAGGGCAGGTGTGCGGAGCCCGGCTCTGAGGATGGTGTCTGGGATGGATTCCAGGATTCTCCATCTCTCGTCTCCCCGCCGCTTATCTCTGAGTAACGCTGTAAAAAACACTAATATTGATAGAAAAAAAATGTCCTGCAAAATTCTATAATGGGCTGTGGGAAGAGTTAGTTATCAATTAAAAAGTAATGTTTTACAGCAATGTGAACTCGTACAGGATAGAAAAACTTAAGATGTTGCTACATGTGTTTTAGAAATCATAAAAGATTATTTTCAGAAAGGTTCTGTACTCCCGGTCTTCTAAAATGAACCGGAGTCTTCAGCTGTAACATCATACCCAGTTTGTAAATAGAATGGATGTGCCTGGATTGGTCCGTGCAGATCTGCTGAGCTCATCAGCGCTGTCAGCTGGGCAGTGCGTGGGGTGTGTTTGTGTGAGCAGCCGAGTGGGTCTGATACAACAATACTGCTTTCCTAGGTCCTCAATACTGAGTGAAGTTTCGACCCGGTCAAGATCTAAATTGCCGTCGGGCAAGAATATTCTTGTTTTTGGTAAGTAACAGAAGGAAGCAGTGGGGTGGTTGGGATACTATTTTTTTTTTTTTTTTTTTTGGTAGAAACAAAGCATTTTTAAAGCAATGGTGTGAACAAAGTGATGCATCAGTCTGTTAAAATTTGGTTATGTAATATGGTCTAGGGTATTACTGTCTTCAGGCTGAGAGATTTGCTTTACTTTATGCAGTTAGATTTATAACATGCATTGAAGTAGAATGCAACAAAACATGCAACAGAAGTGCTAAATTTAAGTAGAATACTTGACAGAAACAACAAGTAGGGTCTAAAAACATGCAAGGATGTTTCTTTTTTTTTTAAACATGCTTTGAAAAATCTTTTCTGTGAATTAAAAATTCATTCTGAAAGTGCCTCTTTTTCCTGTAAAAACTTACTGGCAGGTGATGATGGTTCAGGTAAAACCACACTTATGGCTAAAATACAGGGAGCAGAGCATGGCAAGAAAGGAAGAGGGCTGGAATACTTGTATCTAAATATTCATGATGAAGACAGAGATGGTAAGTTCATTTTATATGTAATCTCTTTACTGTAATTAAGTTGCTGACACGCTTCTTTAATAACTGTGGCTTCATCAGTGTATCTGGTTCCACCCAAGTCACTGGTTCCAGCATAATTTTATGTTTTAGAGGAGATACCAGTTTCTTGTAAGTGAAATGCATTTTGCACATGGTATGCATTCTTTCTCTTGCCCTTCTTCCAGCTTGACCTCTGTATGAGGGAAAAGTACCCTTGAGCAGCTCTCAGGATCCATTTACTTTTAGAGTAGATCTATTTGCTGATGTTTACTTACTAGCAGTTAGATTATCATTTGGTATGACTACTTGATAAATAGAGAAAGTTATACAACTGTGAGAACTTAATTCTCAGTATTCATTTCTGGGTGTGGGGGTTTGGTACTTTCTTGTTGGGGCTGTGTTGGAATTTTGGTTAACTGTAACTGAGGTTTTTTTAGGATTGAATGAGTGAAGAACAGAACTTAAGAGTTAGAATGAGTATTTCTTAAGTGTGATCTTGTCTCTTTGCCCCTTCTCTGTCTTTGTTCCTGTTGATTGCAGTTCTCTGCTGTATATGAGGGAGATGATAACAAGAGACTGTTCAAAAGCAGGTCTAATTATCAGAATACTATTTTTAGGAAGGTTATAGACAGGAAGAGATGGAGGGTGAGTTAATTGTCACTGCTTCTAAATCTGCCTTTACTTGTCGTACTTTGGGCAAACTTAGGGACCTCTTCAAAAACAGGAAACAGCCTTCCTATTCATAACTTCCTTCTGAATTTTCAGTTCAGGAGAGGGAAACAATGATGGTGGTTCATCCATGTTCCTGAAAATACATAAACCAGGAGGATCCTATACTGGTATTTTGGAACTGCAAGTGTATTGGAGGCTTGCAGAAGTGATGAAGAGCCAGATGTGACTTGTTGTTATGGAGGTTAGGCCAGTGCTCTCCTGGTACTAAAGTGAGGCACAATGAAAGGGTCGGCATGTTGCCTGTGTCTTCAGTGGACACCTTGTCTTGCAGTTTCTAAAAATCTTTTGTGCTGTAATTCTAAATGCTGAGCTACTCTTGGTTTTTTTGAGGTTTTTGGTGTAAATACTTACTTACCATGCAGTCTTTGGTACTGCAGAAATAGTTTAGGTGGGAAAAACCCCCTAAGGTTGGGACTGTTAAGACAGCCTGTCATATCAGGCTTCTCCCAGTGTCAAAGGAGATGGTGCTGTAAGCAGAAAAATTTTTGTGTGTTATTTTTCCTGGTGCTATCAACTTCAAGTATGTCCTTTTGAAATATTTTGGAGCTATGCCTGAGTACCTGGATATTGTAAAGTGTTGGTTGTCGTTAGGAGAAGCCTGTTGTGAGAACTCGGGCACTAGCAGGAAAAAACAGACCTTTCTGACTACCAGGCTCAGCTGGAGAATTCAGGTCTTCACGCATCCCTTCAATGGATGTTTTAGGATCTAATAATACATGCCTTCTTCCTTTGTCTCATTAGTGTCATCAGCAAGCAAAATAAATAGCTAAGTGGGTCAGGACCTCCCAGCAGACAAAGATAACACTCTTCTCTAGGACAGGTTTGAGTTTGTTTCTTTAAACTCTTTCTGTGCTTTAGATGTGTATATGCTCAGATACAGATTTTGCAACAAAGCTTTTATAATTGACCCACAATTACTGGAAGCTATAAAGAAACTCAGGGTAGGCATTCAGGAGCTTACCAGCATTTTTTGAGAGTGTCTGCTTTTTTTTATACCTCAGCCTGTTTAAGACCAGCAAACTACACAGACTTCCAGGGCTGTAAAATCAGCACTGGTAATGGAAACTGTAGCAAGAGTGAAATAATCTTTTCATATGATTTCCTAGGTGCTAAAAGTTTTCTTTGCCAGCTTTGCTTTTTTCTTCATTTCAAAAGAGTTTGTTCTGTCCAGAAGAAATATTTTGGTTATAGTGCAGATCATTATCTACCTTCCACCTCCCTTTGGAAATAATCTTTCCCCATCTACACCTCCACCCCTTCCACCTTAAGGGTTATACCTTCTGGTTCTTCCTACTTTTGAAGGAGATTACTCTAAATTGCTAGGTGCATGCCTTAGATTACAGTTACTTTTGTCTTTTCCCCTAAAGATTAGAATAGTGATTAGTTGTTTTTTGTTTGGTTGTTTTGGTTCAGTTCTGTTGGATGTTATTTATTTAATGTAACTTGCTGTACTTTGGTCCTTATGTCTCGGGATAACTTAGAATCTAAGTCCACTAATTAAATCTCTACCTGAAAAATCTCCTTCCTAGAGTTCTATCCCAATTTCTATCCTAGTCTAAGGCATTTGTTCAAGAAAAGGTTTGGGGATGTGTGAGAAGCAATCCCAAGAGAGAGACGATTCTCCTGGATTAATAGTCCTAGGTACAGTATCCTTGGAGTATATGGCTGCTTCTGCATATGTGACACTGGAGTTCATCTGTGTGAAAGCACAGCAGTAGCTGTGAAGTTAACTCAGGCTATTAAACAACCTTGGAGCTCAGGCTCAAGAGTCCTCTGTTACTGGAATTTCTCAGGGAGTGTGGTCAGTTTTATTCTTTTCCCTTCCTTGTAACGAGCAGATGCTCTGTGTCTGTGCTGGGTAGTCAGCTTCTGAGAGGTGAGAATCATCATTCACAGGAGGCAGAGGAGAGGCTCTGTCTTTTTCTTAAAAGATACCTCTTTCTAAAGTGGCTTTCAGAGGCTCTTGCAGGAATGGGACAGAGTTGAAGTGAGGATGTACAGCAAGACAGTGAGACACACTACATTGACTGGTTTTGTAGCAGTACTGTATGGGTTAGCTGGCTATCAAAAATGCCACAGAGAACTTTCAGTTGAGCTGCTTTAGATGACAAACTCAGTACAGTTGTCTGGACTGTGCCAAATGTACCAGTGAAGTAGAGCCATCCTGCTGTGTTCTTACTTGTAACCAAATGGAGTAGTTGTGGGGTTTTTTGCCTCGGGTTTGGACTGGCCTCAGTCATACTATATGCATATTCCAGTTGAACTGGTTGTTCCAGATTGAGCCAGGTGCTGCTGGTACACTGGTTTCTATTAAGAAAATTTTCTTTTTGTCAACATCTTTAAAGTGGTTATCTTTTTCTGTTTTGCTTCTCTTCACAGCTTGGACAAGGGGTATCTAATTGCTACTTACACCTTTTCAATACACTTAGGAGTTGTAGTTTCAGTTCACAGAATCAACCATCTGCTTTAAAATTCACCAAAGCTGGAAAATATTTTTCATGGCTAAAGGGATAATGAAATATTGACAGGATTTAGAAACATAGTTTTAGCAGCTTTGTAATAGTCTTTTAATAAGTACCACCTGCTTTTCCAACAGGATCTGGTAATTGTTTGCTCTGTTTTGCTGTCTCATGTCATGGCTGCTATGAAAGGCCCAGTTAACATTCACATCATATGACTAACTAGGAGCTTGATGTGGTGCTGACAAAGTTTAAATTGCCATCAAGTCCTTGTCAAATTATGAACTAGTCTTATATTTTTAAGTGTGTTTTATATTTGTAACAAATGTAAATCACAAGGTGTACCTCTTTACTGTAAGGAAGGAACAACTTCTTTGATTTTCATGCAGTGTTAATTTTTTTTCTATTTTGTACGTTTTATTATGTGCTGGACTTCCAGTCTTTCTAGCAGATTGATTTAATTTGAGTGATAGTTCCAACTGCATTCTAGTTTTAGTTCTATTCTAGTTCCAGTCTGTATTCTAGATGTTAAGCAGAAATTGAATCCTTAAGTAGGAAGGTGTTTAACAAACAAAACCTTTGTTAACTTTTAGATACTGGCTTAAAAATGTGACTTAGAAGCAGTGAATGAGGGTATTTATTATGTTTTTGTTAATTGCTAAGCCATGAAAGTCTTTTCTGTGATCAGAGCACTCAGGATAGGAGGAGAAGCAGTGAAAGTGCTGATGAGAGCTGTAAACTTCCATGGAATATGGGTAGATGCAAGTTAGGTTGTTAAAACTCTCATACTTGCTTTAAGGAGACAGTTGTGTGTAGACATAGATAATATCTATTAATCTGTCTGTTTCACTGACAGAAAGCTCACAGGGTTTTTATTCACTGGTCAACTTCTGCTTTTGAGGCTTACACAGAGGGAATGCAGAGGGGAAGAGAGGCCTGCACAGATCTTTCACTTACTGGAGTGTAACAGTAAAGGTGTAGATGTGTTATGTTGTATCCTAACTTCCTTTCTGTTTGTCCAAACTTTGGTGACTTTCCCTCTGTCCTTTGAGGTGTTCCAATAGCTTTGCACGTGAGCACCCAGTGTTAGGGGAATCCTGGTGTCAGTCAGAGGGATTCCCAAGTCAGGGAGAGGAAGAGGGGAAATGATCAATATGCAAAAGTGCATTTCTTAGATACACAACAGTTGTCATAGGTGTTTGTTGCAAAGTATGCATCTTGAGATGTGCAGTTGGAAGTTAGAAGAGCTTTAAGTGTAACTGTTGGCCTGATAGTGGGATGACTGATGTTTGAATGTCTTCTGACACTCTCGCAGTACTTAAGTAGCAGTGTAACAAATGCTAAATGAAGACTGGCCATGTATAGCATCTTGATGTCATCTGTCTGCAACTTGGCTGTCAGTAATGTTTTCTAAGACCTGATTAGAAGGGTAGTTGGTAGATCTCTGTACTCTCCTTTCCTCCCAGTACCCTCAGTCAAGTTTTTCCCTTTTTCTAGAGCCTGTGGTTTTGATCCTGGTGGATTATTTTGTAAAGTTATGATAGGCGCAGAAACTGGGTTTATTTTGGGAATTTAAAAGATTTAGATAACACAGCACGGAAATAAAGCAGGGCAGAGTAATTATGCTCAGTAGCTGTTGTAAAAATCTGGGCTCTGCAGTGATTGGTTTACTGATCCATGTATTTCAGATGTCACGTATCACATGTATGTAGTACCCGTGGAGACCCCTTTGCTGAACAGCTGTAGTAGAGTAGAGAATACTTTCAAAGAGGTGGGGTCTAGAAGATAGAAACAAGTGGAATTGTTTCTTTTCAGGTGGAAGTTCTGAGGATAATGCAATTATTTTATTTTTGAAATATACTTTTATTTTATTTTTTAAATTGGACAGAACTGGTTGCTTAGAGCAGCTGCTACATCATTCTTGGATGATGCTCCATTTTCAGTTCTTTACTCTCTTGCTGAAGTTCAGGTTTGGTGTAAAATTTCTCTTGATAGCTGTTGGTCCCAGCTGACTTTTCCCACTCCCTGTCTTGCATTTCAACAAAAACCATCCTGTTGCTATTGAAACAATGGGAGGGAGAAACACAAAAACTAAATACCAAGTCATTTGTCAAGTATTTGTTCTGTAAGGAGCCTGCAAGTAGGAGCCTGTGTTCACTTGGTGTGAATTAATAGCAGGTAGCAAACTGGTGAGTTTGTTAGCTTGTAGGTTTATCTTGTGTTTGCTCCTGCTCTTGTGCTAGAAATGTAAGCTGCTTATTTCTTGTATCTTGTTTGCAGCTTATTTCTGTTGGGAGATGTCTTTAGTTTGTTAAACCAGCTTACATGTCTGAGGGACACCTAATGCATCCCTGCTGGACTCAGCTGTAACCACTCCCTTTTGAACTTTGAGTTACATGTGTGTCGCATGTATTCTGGTTTACCTGCAGTATACATACTGCAAAAGCAGGAATGTTGTGCTGTATCTAAAATCTGTTCTGTCAGCTGTCCTTAGTAAAAGCCAAAGAACAGAATTATTTTGTTGTTGTTGTTTTTTAAATGAAAATATGTGGAAGCAAGAAGAATTAAATGAAAAATGAAAATGAAATGAAAGTATCTACCAGGTAATGGAGGCATTTACCAGGCACCTACACAGGCAAGATAAGCTGGTAGCTGGGCTTTGGTCTTCTATATGACACTAATGTGCACATCTGCTTACTCATAGACTAGCAATGCAAAAAAAAAAGGTATCTGTTGAGTTACAACTGTGTTTTCCTTTCAGATCACACTCGCTGTAACGTTTGGATTCTGGATGGAGACTTGTACCATAAAGGGCTATTGAAGTTTGCAGTTTCTGCAGAATCCCTGCAAGACACCCTAGTAGTCTTTGTTGCAGATATGTCTAGACCTTGGACTGTTATGGAGTCTTTACAGAAATGGGCCAGTGTCTTGCAAGAACATATTGATAAGATGAAAATTCCTCCAGAAGAGATGAGAGACATGGAACAGAAGTGTAAGTCTTTGTACATTCATACACGCTTGATGCCTCTTTTTTTCTTCTTTTTTCTTTTTTTTTTTTTCCAGTACTTCTTGGAAAAACCTCCTTTTGTAATGAAAAATATATTGAAATTAGTGTTTTGATAATGGGTTGGGTAAGAATCACTTTGAAGTTGTGATCACAATTTTAATTCAAATAGATTTTGTTAGGCTTCAAAACAACTCATCTAATTTTGCTGTACTAACAAAACATCAGGTGAATTAATAGTCAAAATCCCTTGCAATAATGAAATTCTGATAATTTGATTTTTAAAGTGGCCAATTAAAAAAAATCTGCATACAGAATCACATTTTTAAAACAGTGTCAACATTCAGTAACAAAGTGAGCTGTCTGCTTTCCTGTAGTATCTAAACTAGGTCCATTCCCATGCTGTGTTTGTCTTCCAGTGGGCATCTTTACCCTTATTTTACCTAAGGCTCAGACTGTGATCCTGTTACATCTGATTGTTTCTCACTGCAGCCATTCCTACCCTGTGACTTCAGGAATGTTGTATAAATTAACTTTCTTTCCTGGCATATCTGTGGTAGGAAGGAATCTGGCACTGGCAAGCAGTCATCTCTGCAGTATTGTCTCCTGCAGCTTCTTTGCTTTCCCAGAAGAGTTTTGAATGTATCTTGAGAGTTTGTTTGGGTTTTTTTTCTGTTTTCATATTGAATTACTCCAAAATAAATTTGTTCATTGGAGAGACCCTAGTAACATGAATTCCTTTTCACTTAAGTATAGATTCAGACTGATCCTTGCTAGTTGCTCCTTTGTTCAGGGCTGGTGGCTGGCTGTACTGGAGTGTTTCAAACTTGCAAATACTGGCAGTAGATTCCTTAGATTCACTCTATGGATCAGTGTAATCTCTTCAGCCTGTGAGAATTAAGATGTATTTGTATAGCTGCTAGCCTTTCTGAATGTTACATAGTACTTTCCCAAAAGGCTTGTGCCTACAGCATACTAGCTAGAGTTTAAACTTAATGACTGAAACCACCTGAGTTTGATCACAAGGGTATATTATTTTTAAAAAGTAAAATCTGTAAATTTTTAAGGGAAAAAGCTTTTATGTTTTTTTTGGTAAATACATGAGAGACTTTTGCTGAACGGGAGATGGAAAGGCAGTTCTAGTCTCAAAATACAGCAGCCAGCCCGATCTGCACTTTTCTGAGGCACACCAGATTTTATGGCAATCCAAATAAACGTGAGTTTCGTGGATTTAGTTTTACTTGTGAAAAGAGGAGTGTTTTGAGCCTTGACTAAGAGTATGCTGTGTGGAGGAGCCAGTTACAGCTGTGGCAAAGCTTTAGCACCGTGTTTGGGGAACTTAGAAATCTCCAAGATAATCCTATTGGAATGTATTATAAGTTCAAGTATCGTAGAGGTTGCTAGTTTCTCTTGCACTTCATAATAGAGTCGAAGGAAAGGGAAAATTCGGGAGCTGGTGAGTTCAGACGGCTGCAGGACTCTGCTGCCATCCTATGGCTGAGCGGTGAACTTCTGCCCAGTGTCGGCACGCAGGTGGAACAGAGGCTTCAATTAATGTCTCCACTCCCAAACTGCCATCGTGCTCCTTCTCTCAGTGAGTGTGTAGGACACTTGTTCCGTCTCAGATACTTACCATCTGCTTTCTTGAATACTGTCCCTAAGGCCAGATCTGCACTCAGAACTTCGGCCACTGTAGCTTGTAATTCACTTAACAGCAAATTGTGGTAAGAGAAATTCCTATTATAATTGTGACTATGTTGGAGTAACTCCTTAGACAGTACAGAGCACCCATGCCAGAAGAATGCCTAATAACTACAGTCTATCAATAAAGCTACACCAGAATGCTTAAAAAATGGAGAATCCCTGTGTTGCAATAGTCCAGAGAGGAAAAAAAAAAAAAGGAGTAATGAAGCACATAGGCAAAGCAGTCAAAATGTAAGGAACAGGGTACAGAGTGATGTGCTAAGTTCATTCCAGTAAAGCCCCCCTGCAGTGTAATGCCACATAGACGTGTATGTTTCTGGACTAACAGTCATATTCCTTCACATGTGCTTCAAGGTACAAGCTGGGACATGTGGACCAAGCTGAATGTCTGTGGTACATTCCCTAGCTGCTGCACTCAGTACCAGTAACCCATAGCTGGGGGAAACCTTTTCTAGAATTATCCCATTACCAGCCATTTAAAGTGCTGCTAGGATTTTCTTTCTCCATGGCTTAAGATCTTTTTTACCAGTTTACAGAAATTCTTCTGTTCATAGAATCATAGAATGGTAGGGGTTGGAAGAGACCTCTGGAGATAGTCCAGCCATCCCTGCCAGAGCAGGATCACCCAGGGCAGGCCAGTCAGGAACAGATCCAGGCAGGTTTGGAGCCTCTTCAGAGGAGGAGACTCCACAGCCTCTCTGGGCAGCATGTTGCAGATTCCAGTACATTCACATGTTGATGTGGAACTCCCTGTGTTCCAGTTTGTGCCCACTACCCCTTGTCCTATCACAGGGCACCACTGAAAGGAGACTGGCCCCTTCCCCTTGACAGCCACCCTTCAGATGTTGGTAAACGTTTGTTCCTGTTTGGAAGTGAACTTTGCACTACTTGCCTTGCAACGTTTTTGTGGCCTTTCTCCACCCATCCTTCTGTCTGGTGTTTATTTGAGATACCGACTCTTGGCTTGACTGAGTGAGTAACACCAGGCTCCATCTGGTATAGGAGAAGCTTTTCTTTGTGTTCAGGAGCTTCCAGAATGGGAGGCAGGACACACATATGGAAGCAACAAGCTGACTTGAAAGAAATAGAATTATTCATGGTATAGCGAGACCATTGTTTGTCAGCACTCACTCCTGTCACTGAGATGCTCTGGAAATTCCTTGCTAAAATCTTGGCTAGTGTGGATTCAGAGAAATAATGTCAGTTCAAAAGTTCTAATTTAATTCAGACAATTATAATAAATAGCTGTGTAAATATAACACATCTAATTATTTCAAAGGAGATCTAAATATTGCCTCTATGTATGACTGTCAAGAAATGCAGAAAGGAAGGTTAAGTGACTGTTATATTCAAGTGTTCTGGAGTGTTTGAACCTAAAGACTTGAAACACTAACTTTTTTTCTGAAAATTAAGTAGTGTTCCATTCAAACTGAATTAGCTTTCTAAATTCTCTGCCTTTTTTTTTCCATTTCAGTCTGATGTATAGCTGAAAGAATTTTTAAGCTAAAGGATAAAAGATGCTCAGACATCTGTTGTCTAGGAATTATGTTCACAACACTACAATTTATGATCTTCCAATATAGTGCAGAAAAAAGCTAAAAGTTGCATGAATTGGTTGTGAAACATAATGGAGAGTAGCTACAGAATGATAGTTGTGGACAAATGTTCTGCATCTTCTGTGTCCTGCTCTTCAGAGCTTTTGTGATCTAGCTGGTGTCAGTTGTAGTGTTTGCCTGCCATTTCCACACCACAGTTAAACAGTACTCCAGGACTGAGGATTTTATTGTTACTAAAACAATCAAACCCAAGAGTAATAGTGGATAGCATTCTTGGTGGTACATCGAGGCAATTGCCTCTGCAGTGATAGCTCTGTTGTTGTGAAGTTAGCTTGGAGGAGCTTGTGTAACATGAGAACAAAACAGTTGATGAGAGACTTGTATTAATTTGCTGTGTTAAATGCAAATATCTAAATAAAAGGCTTTTCCTAGATAAGCCACGAGCACACTGTAGTGGAGTTGTGATTCTTATGGCACAACATCACCTGGTGATAATTTTTCAACTATAATGCCATTTCTTTATGTGTATAATATGCACTTACTGATAAATGCAGGATATTACTGATCTGTTGGATGAGCAATTTTCTGGCTTCTTGTGCATCACCTTAAAATTTATACCAATTTCCTCTACTTAATAGTTATTTCCCATACCATGTAGAATGTGATACCTTAATTATATGGATGAGAAAATATTTGTAGCTCACTAGAAAAAAAGAAAGAGAAGATTTATAGAAGTTCTTTGGCACATGATAAACTTGATCACTCAAACTTTCAGTGGATGTAAAGTGTGAAATATATCTGGGAGGTAAGGAAAAAGTATTAAATTGCTGTGTGACAAAGAAACATTTTACTTAGTTTCCTGATTAGCTACTTAGAATGCTGGTTGTTTGTAAGAGGCAATCTGTAGGTGCTTGTAGGACAGGTTTGCTTGCATTTGACAAGGCTCAGCTTTAAATGGCAATGGGGATTGAGTGTCTTTAAAATGTGTTTATGAAGAGCCTGCCACTAAAAGGCACTTAAACCACTTCAGAAACAAATATATCTGTGTTCAAGATACAGCAGTTAGAGGTTCTTAGTACAGGTTTTACCTTCTAACTCTAGTAGTTCCTTGTTTGGCAGATCACAGAATCACAGAATCACAGAAATTAGGGGCTGGAAGGGACCTAGAAGATCATCTAGTCCAACCCCCCTG
>WYEA01015889.1:23458-41987 GCA_033558465.1 Alcedo atthis
AACTGGGGTGTCCAAAACTGGACACAGTACTCGAGGTGAGGTCTCACCAGTGCAGAGTAGAGGGGGAGGAGAACCTCCCTTGCCCTGCTGTCCACACTTCTCCTAATGCATCCCAGGATGCCATTGGCCTTCTTGGCCACGAGGGCACATTGTTGGCTCATGGGCACCCCATATATCATAATATCAGGTCTTTGAAGAGATGGTGATGAGTTTAATACCTAGATTTAAAAAGATAAATTGCTTACCAAGTACTCACCTTCTAGGACAATACTCACAGGCTGGCATCAGTGCTAATGTCTACTTCAGACACTTCATGGTATCTTTTTTTTTTTAATGACAATTTTTTTTTATGTTACTGTTCTTTTAAATGTGAAATAAGTTTTCTTAAAAAAACCCAAACAAAACAAAACCAACAAATAACAAATTAAAGAATGGTATTAGGGTTTGCCTCCTTTTTTTTTTCCCTCTTCTGATCACCAAAACAGAAAAAACTGTTGTAGTGATTTCAGTTTTTACTTCTATTAACAAAACATTCTGTTCAACAGTTAGTCCATGATAAAGAGCTGGCAGCAGAAGATGAACAAGTATTTCTTATGAAGCAGCAGGTAAGAGTGGAAGAAAGTAAGTCCTTATTAAATAATGTATAATTTTAAGCTCTTCATTGTCATTGCCTTCAATTTTTCATTTCTCATTTAAATCACTAGATAGCTGCTTTGCAAATTCAGATACAGTTGTGAAATAAGACTAACAACTGTGATTAGAAAATACAGCAAGTTGAAAATATGTTGAGAATAGAAATAATATACATTTAAATCAAGAGCAAGAAAATAATTAGAAGTTTCACAACATAGATGCATTGATCTGTCCAGTGTAAATATTTTTAAAAAAGAATGTATAAAGTGTTGAAGTTTTCTTTTATCCAGAGGCTTTTAAAGACTTTAAGGTGTCAAATTTGACTGTGCTGTATCTTATTAATTTATTTACTGCTCTATTGTTTAAAAAAACCTAATAGTACTTCCCTGGATAGTTTATTATAAATATCATACAGGTTACAGACTTGGGTGCCTGTGGCTCTGGTTTACAGTTCTGGAATGTCTGTGTAAGACAAAGGACTGAAGCTTACTTATACATTTTAACTTTGTCCTCTAGTGATAAAGTCTGGAAATATATAAATATCAAAGAGGAAGCTTGTAAACGTAAGAAAAAAAAATAGTTAGCTGGACTGTGTATTATTCCTTTTCTGAAGTATATTTAATAATCTTTTTTTTTTTTTCTTTTTTTAGTCATTCCTTGCCAAACAGCCAGCAACGCCTACAAGAGCATCAGTAAGTAGATCCAAGAGAAGAGTAGGAAGTGTTTTGTTTTCTTCTAGGGGAGAGGGAATGATTATAACCTGAAGAGGTCCATTTTGTAAAGAAATGTAAAATACAGAATCTTCCTAAACCTCAGAAATTTTTTTTAAAAAGTGTCAGTATTTAAAAATGTTGCTTATAAATTACTTTTTTTTAATTCACTATGGAAACATAGAAATATCTGATGATAATTAAACTGATGATTTCCTACAGTGATTCCTCCTTTATTTCAGTGGAGGTAGATGCCCCAAATGATTGGTGGTGTTCTCGTTTTTTATTTTCCTCATTGTGTCTAGGCTAACAGTGCTATATAATGGTTTAAAAAGTAATTTACATGTAATGTTACATTTGCTTTATATAACAAATCCATTTAAGCTCTTCACTGATTTGTGTGATTTGGACTATTTTAAGGAATCTCCTGCAAGAGGCCCTGCAGGATCCCCAAGAACTCAAGGCAGAGCTGGTCCTGCCAACGTACCCAGTGCCTCACCAATAACATCAGTTAAGAAACCAGATCCAAATATTAAAAGTATGAATAAGCTTTTTACTGTTACTATAAACTGTTATTTTAATGTAAAAAAATCTCCCCCTTGATAGAAATTAATTTAAATTTATTCACAATATAGTTAGTTTAGTAACAGGAATGAACTTAGGACACAACTTCAGGTTTGATTAATTTTTTTCTTATTATTCATATGATTTTAAGTATAATTCTGTTACTGCCATGCAGTTAGACAGAGTTCAAATACGTCAGTTCCTAAAGTTACCTAAATATTTTTATTATGTATCGGTAGGATTGTTACAACAGGGACTGGTTTAAGCTACATGCAGATTTTTACTTATTATCACCTACTCTGGAATCCACAGTGAAACCTCTTCTTCTACTAAACCCTCTCTAGAATGTCATTTTCTATAGTACATTAAATAACTTGGAAATTACACCCTGTCCCCTCCCTCAGCCCTAAGATTGAGCTCCATGTGGTTGAGGGGTTTCTTTCCAATCTGTGCATTACCAAAGTTGTCAGGGCCAGTATTATTTTTAATTATGCTCACCTAGAGTGTGTAAAATACTCCTGCAGTTGTGGATCTTGTGTCATTGCTGTATATCCAAGTTCTGTTTCAGGAAAAACAGTGTGGTGTGACAGACTGCACTAAAATGTCAGTGCAGCTTGTTAATGGACTTAGTAATCTTGGAATTGCTCTCCCAGACTTAATACTTTGTTTCTTGGCTTCTACATTTAGCAATAACAAAACCATACAAATATTTAAATAAAACTTATGACCCTCCCATTCCAGAAGTGCAGTAATGTGCTGTCAGTCGTCTCTGACTTTGCCAAGGAATGCAAAGGACTAGTGTCTGTCAGTTGAGTAAGGAGAGACTCTCTCATCTTTGAGGTTTATTTCCTTGATTGACAAGAGAGTTCTGTATATTTAATATAAGTATGCATGTAAAACATAAGATCTGTCATTTACCAGCAATAACTATTCTGTGATATAAATATCTTTGTGTTTTGTTTTTGTTTAGATAATGCTGCAAGTGAAGGTGTCTTGGCTAGTTTCTTTAACAGTCTTTTGAGCAAAAAGACCGGCTCTCCAGGGAGTCCTGGTGCTGGAGGAGTGCAAAGTACAGCCAAGAAATCAGGTATTGGACTTGTTATTGCAGGTTATTTTACATATTTTGAATGGTTTGTTTGGCCAGCATTAGTCTAACTATATGTATCTTCTAAACTGGTCAGTTAAGTGGAAGACCTTGGCAGACAAGAGTGACAAAGTGTGCAGTCTTTAAAAAAGAACTGAACTACTGCAACCCCAGGGCCTGTTATAACTTGATGCTTTCAGTAAAATGACACTGCTGGGATATAAATAATATTTGAGGCTTGATGATATTCTGAAACTGCTAATTAATTTTTTTACTTAAAATTTATTCCTTTCTTGTTACTTAACTGCTGCTTAAAGGAAAAACAGTTTATTGGGTTTGAACTGTAGTTTCTGTTCAAACTATTGAAATTTCTCCAGAGTTCAGGTATAAATGAATTACTACTTAGGACAGCTTGAAGCTGTCTCATTATCTCAAAGAAACCTGTCAGAATACTTGGCATCTCTATAAGCTCAGTGTTGTAAAATGCGTGGTTGTTTGACCCGATACCACAAGTTTATTATCTTGATTATTTAACTGTTTATTTTTGAAACTGGTGTTCCCATGACACTTGGGAGCTTTTCTTTCAGAATTATTTCACTACAAAATTAGTGATATATACTTCTCCTTCTTATTACAGACTAGTAAGATCATGTAGAATTTAATGATTCTTTACAGAGAGGGCAGTTAGGTATTGGAATGGGCTGCCCAGGGAGGTGGTTGAGTCCCCATCCCTGGAGGTGTTTTAAGAATCGCGTAGATGTGGTGCTGGGGGATATGGTTTAGGGACCCTGGCAATGTAGGGTTAATAGCTGGACTTGATGATCTTAAAGGTCTCTTCCAGCCAAATCATTCTATGATGATGCCAGAACCACAGTTTGTGATGCATAGAGGAGGATGTAAGGCCCAGACATTGTGAACTGGAAATGAATACTTTTTAATGCCAGCCACAGTGATGATATTGTTAGTAAGAGAATCAGTACAATTTTTGGACTGTGGGTATTTGAACTAAAACCATCCCTGGAGAGGGGAAGGACCGATTATTTATTTAGCTGTTTATTTAGTTTGTTTGTTTGTTTGTGAAGGGTTTTATATGATATTCCATGCTCTGAAAGCTCAAAAATGGCTAGAACTTATGGCAAGTCAGTATTTTGTTGTTTTGTTTTTGTTTTAGCATAATTAATTCTGTAAGTTATGTTTATAATAAATGAATTTTATGAATATAACAGTAATTACTTGGATTACATTTTATTTACATATTATTGTATCTAAATTATTAAAATAATTATTTTTTAATTAATCCAGAATACCCTGTTCAGTTAAATCCTGAAAGGTGTCCCGTGTTTCATCAGGTGCTTCCTTATGCTATTACAGATCACAATGTCAACTCAATTGTTTTAATAGAAATAGGACTAGAAAGAACTTTTAGGGTTTATTTCATCCATGCTCGGGCAGTTGGGCTCCCTGCTGGCTCCCCAGTCTGAAAGGAGGTGGTGTGGAATGGCGTAGAGCACTTCTCATTGGCTGAGGCCATTACTGTCCTTGAGAGTATTTTTGTAGGGAAACTCAAAGCAAGTATCAATTTAATTTATAATGGAAGGAACATTTTTATTTTCTTAAAAACAACTCCATGTATTTCTTCTTTGAAAGGTGTTCACCTATGATGGTGGTAAAGGTATGTAAACTGGCATTTACCTGTCCTGTACAAGGTAGTTGCAGGAGACAGCTGCTTGGTATTGCTTTAGGAGACTTCAGAATCCGGTTCATCTAGCATACAAAAAATGTAGGTTTTGTTTAGACCTAGTTTGAGCAAGAGTTTTATGTGGGTTTTATTTTTCTAGGGTTTAGGGCTTTTTAACTCCCAAGTACCATTAGTCCACGTGTAAAGTGTTTTGTATTGTAAATTATATTACAGTTAATGTACTCATTTTTAAATTTTATTCAAATACTCATGCTTTGAATAGATGCTGTTAAGAGTACTGTGGCTTACAACTAGCACTTAAATCTAAAACTTTTATAGTGATTAAAGGTAACCTTTTAACTTGGTTATGTCTTTGTACTTAAGAAAAAAAACACTTAAATCTCTAACAGTCAGATCTTCTCTTCTTAATGTTTTCAGCATGTACCCTGGAAAATATCCACCTAATATTTCACACACATTTGAGCTGGAAAGCAGATGCTTGTTAAATTCTTTGGCTATGTAAGGAAGCTGTACATGGTTATATAATCTAATTTTTGTCTAAAAATACAGCTTTTTAATCTTAAATGCTTGTATGCTCTAAGCATTAGAATGCTGTGTTCCAATTTTAGTGATTAATCTGTGTGTGGGTTTATAATTTTCAGAATGAGAGAATTGATGGTTGGGTTAGAGAACTGTTAAGTTTTGAGTTTAATATAAAAATGTAAGAAATGCCTTTCCTTGAATTATTTCAATGTGTCTGTTTTCAATTCAAGGAGTCCTTTGAAATTAATTGTTCTGAGATACTCCATGAATATGCAGTTCTTGTCCCCTTTTTTAAGGGAAACATTGTCTGCAAACGTAAGAGTTCTTCCTGTTAGTTGTTAATACTAAAACCCAGCAATAGAAATACGACCAAATTATTTTTATAGCAGCTGTCCTACGTACCGTGGAAAACCTGTGGTTAAAATCTGGGTTCAAATAAAAGTGCTTGCTATCAATACTAGTAATAGTATTGTGTACAGTTGATTTTTATAAAAAATTCTAAATGTTAACATTTAAAATGTTAGTTGCTGTAAAATATATCACAGATATATTTTCATGCTTTATGTTGCTTTGTGATTCAGTACTCTTTTAAGGTGAATCAAACCTTAGTATTTATCAGTTCTTTACATGGACGTTACCTTGCATTGGGTCAGGCCCTTTGTTTGGGTATGTGGTGAAACAATGAGAAATTAAATAATCGTTTATTTGTCATGTAAAAGTGATTTTATGAATATTTGTACTCATTGGTTGAAACAGTTAATTGAAGTTAGATTGCTTTAACCTTGTCCCTTTTCTTTTTAGGACAAAAAACAGTTTTGACAAATGTTCAGGAGGAACTGGACAGGATGACACGCAAGCCAGACTCAATGGTAACCACAAACTCTCCTCCAACAGAGAACGAAGCTTGATAGCACATCAAAAATGCATATGTAAATGACCAAATAACTATGTATATTGATCTGATAAGACCAGGAATTTTCTGCTATGGCAGATGCTACCAGTTTTCTTGGGGCAGGGTAAATGAGCTTACTACATCATTGCCTTGTCCCAGTAAAAAGTGCACATTCAGGAAGTTTGCATATAAAATCCCTCTATATAAGATAACCATTTAGAGTTTATATAGGGCAATTCTTTTGGTTTTGGAGGTAAGCAGGTGCAGCTTCATTTCCTGTTGTGAAGAGCACAGAGAAGCATAATAGAGAATTCTTACTAAATACTACTACTGATGCACACAAGGCAAGAAAGAGAAAAATCCTCTTTCAGAATTGCTGGAATTGGCTACTTGTACGTTTGCAAATGCATTATATTCTTGGAAAGGTGGTGGTGGTGGTGTAGCAGAGCATTAATTAAGTGAAAGAAGCCTTGGTAGAGAATGGAGCCCTAAAAGGGGAAACAGACTTGGGACAGTGAGAAACTAGAATGTTGGACTGACTGGAGAGGAGCAGTGTTGTTAAATCCTGTGTTTCACATAGGGTAAGTAATCACTGTTTTAAAAGGACTACTTTACATTGGAGAATTCCAGTCCAAACACTAAACATCATGGGAATATATTCTTGTTATAAATCTCAGTTTAGTTTTTAAAAAAGTCTAAGAGTGTGGATGCCCTTTCTGGTGTAGCTGACAAAGGGAGAAACTATAACTTGTTTAGATCCAAGTGCCTGGCACAGTGTGTGATGTGTCTTTAGAAGGTGCTTGAACTTAATTGTGCACTGTAGTACAAACAGTCACTGTTTGGTTTTATTTTAAAATCAGTAGTTTGGCGATTTGTATTTAATTTTAAATCCTCTTTTATGATAGCTTCTGCCTTTTTTTATGCCAAGAGGCTAGCCTATGAAGAATGGTGGATGACATATCATTTTCCCATAATGAAATGTGCTACAGAACACTCTCAGTACTTTTTTTTATTCCCTTTAATTTTTCATAACTAAGTATCAGCTCCCAAGCTAGAATTGATTCCTGCCTTACAGCTCTGGAGGTTTTTTAAAAAACCTTTCAAGGTCCTAGTTCCAACCACATCTGCTGCAGGTGCAGCCAACTCCAATTCTGAAGGTAACTTAAAAAGTATGAATGTGTACCTGATGAACACTCTCAATAACTTGGTCTGTATTTTCTTGAATGTAGCATTTCATTTGGAAAGATGAGTCGTGGTTGTCCCCATTGCTCTAATGGAGCTCTGTCCATGGTCACGTTAGACCATCATTGTGTAAACAAAACTGCTATGGTTACTGAAATGGCACTTTGATTTTATATACAGTATGCTTGTTTTACATGTACACACTACCATAAATTAAAAATACCAAGCATATTCTGTGCTCTTAATGCTGAAGGGAAAAACCACAATTTGAATTATGCAGAGTTTACTTTTTATTGATAGGAACTTGTACTAAATCTGATGTCTGGATATAACTTCCCTAATATATACTGTTACTTAAATATACAGAATTAAGATTGACCACTAACACAATACTGGATGTTAACTTCAAATCTTATGTCACATCAAGAGGCTGTTCTTGTAAGTCTGTCTAAACATTATCTAGAAAGCTAAGAGTATTTACTTGCCTCTTTGACAAACATTAACAAGAGTATGTTACTTGTGCCAGTTTTTCTTTTTGAAAATGATATATATTTTTTTTAACTTTTTTTAATAAATGGTATGACCTGAAGTTACACAGCTGTGTAGGTAACAGTTAGACTGAGACTGGATGACTGATGGGTAATATGGATCTACTTCCTGGTGTACACCAGAAGTAGTAATTACACACTGTCCTCCTGACAGTGAGATTGGAGACTAAAACATCAAAAACTTGACAGGAAAATGTAGAACATGTGTGATGGATCATAATGGGATATAGCTGGGAAACCTCAGTCTGAAACGGCATTTTTGTCATCTAACCTGATAAGCACTTTCTCTAGCAATATGGCTAAAAAAAAAGTTAAATACTTTTGAGTTCTATAAAAACATTAAATGTACTAAAAATGATCAAAACTGATAATGATGATAACTTACCAGCTTCGCAGAAAGATGCTTCTGACAAAACAGAACCAGATTTCTGGTGTCTAATTGCAAGTGAATGCTCCTAGTTTATGGAAAGTTGTAAGTAATGTAGCATCCTGTGGTTGCCAAAGTCTGTTGACTTTGGTGAGCTGCACAGTTGTTATTCTGGTGTCTTCAAGCATTGGAACCAAAGGCCAAATTGCAAACAGCCTTTACATTTTCAAGTGAAAATTTTATTTGCAGATACACTTGTATGGTAGACTGTTTAAACTATTATATGACTATATTTATATGCATTATAGTGACTGCATCTACTGTTCACGTTTAAGAAAACAAAACAAAAGATGAAAGCATTCAACTTGAAGCAAATAGAAAAGTTTAAAGATTGGCCCTCCATAAAAATGCTGTGGTTATGCTGCTTGATTTTAGTTTGCACTTTTTTTTTATTGGCATTTAAAAAAAATCTGTTGAAACTGAACTGAATTTCGTATTTTATTTAATTTAACTACGTTGAAAGTGACTGCTCTGTACATCATGAACTTAACAATATACATGCTGTAAATGAAAGTTCACTGTCCTGTGTACTAAGTTTATTGTTTTGGGTTTTTTTTTTCCAACTTACAATTAGGACTGCAGATGTATGAAACAAACCTTAGTCCAGTTGTATGGCTTTAACCAGGTGCAGTATGCAGTCATGTGGAATCTTGCTTTCTAGTGCTGGCAAAATGAGGACATCTTTAATTACTGGCTTCAATAAACATGAATCCAGACTGCTTTATGCTGTGCTGCTTTGTTGTTTTCAAGATCCCTCTTCTAGAGCTGTTACCCTGGGAGCAGAATATTAATTAGGAAGTTCCATGAACAGCATAAATGAGTTGGTATGAGTAGTCATGTATCTGAATGATAACTTCTTTCTTGGGAGTTCCAGTAATAGGCTTTGCTAAGGCAATGCCTCTGTGGAGTTTAGAGCATGCACCTTGTGTAAGCAAAGCAAAGTTGGCATAGCTGTGTTTGCAGAGAAGTGCTCCTGATAGCTTACACAGAAACAGTTACATCAGCAGAACTGCTTTTGTTCATAGGTACACCTTCTAAAATGTGTTGTGCAATACTGTGTCCAAGCAGACCACTGGTCCTGAACTTGCAGGATTAAAATCCATCCAGGTTATGAGAAGTTTGAGGAGTAAATTGCTTGAGTGGTGCAAATGGCTCTTCTCAATAGCAAAGCTAAATTTTCTCCTTTTGGTGGGTATAACAAGTTCTACAAGAGTAGACTTATTTAATTAGGCTTCTACTTGTTGACTTCATTCTTACTGCAACTGGATACCTATATATTCCCCTGCATAGATTTAGTTCTAGTTAATAATGTTTCTTGAGTTACTCTGCCTCTGAAATACAAATCAACTAAGCTTTTGGCTTCTAAAACACATAGTCTCTCTAGAAATTAATCCTTTTGAAGTTATGAAAACATTATAATTTTAGAATTGCCATAATGCTTTATGTTTTAATGTGTTTATGGATTAAAAAAAAAAAAGTAATTTTAGTCCCTTAAGATGAAATTTAAAGAGTATTTTTTGAATATAGGAGGATTATCTGTTATGTTAATTTGAGAGGAAGCTAAATGAAGTCTTCATCTTCAGACATGCTGAAGTTGAAAGTTATTTTCTTCAGAAAAACCTGTGGATTGAGATAGGAACACACCCTTTAGCTTCTTTACTCTGCATTTACTCAGCTGTTCAACTGTAATTAATTGTTTTTAAAAGCAGAATTTCTAATTAAAAAAAAAAAGGAGGGGAATAATATGGCTGTGGACTGGAAAACATCTTGCTGGAGGCTGTAAGCTACTTCTACAAGATGAGTAATTCACTGCCTTCACTGTTTCAGATGGTGATGTGAACCCCTCTGGCTTTTCAGCCGTGGCAAAATTTTGTTAGTGAATGAATTTCTCAGATAAGAATCTTTTCCCAAATAAAATAATCACTTTTTGAGTCTTTGTAGTTTGAATATGTACAAGGGCAAGGCTATAGATTATTAGGTTGTTACTGGTGACCTAAACCAGACTCCTGTTGTCTTGGTCTGTATGTAGGGCTGCATGGAATATTTAAATTGAATATTTAGTACCAAAAGCAGAATGAATGCTCTTTTTAATTAAAAAATAAACAATACATTTATAGGATTGAGGGAGTTTAATTCCAAAAATACACTTTTGATGGAGTTCAAGGAATCATTGATATAAAATTTAGATCCTCTTCGGGATGGAGAAGATAATGTAAGCACAAATGATTAAGAAAACCAACAATCTGAACTAATACTTAGGAACACCACGTGGCTCTGGTTTAAGTTATCTGAGATGTCTGCAGTCTCCAATGTAACTGTAGTTTAAAAACAGCCATTGCATGTAATGGAAATTGCAGAAGAGCAGGTTAGGACAGAACCTGATCTAGCATGCTCTTTTTTTCTGGAAAAGTGAAATGAAGCAAACTCTGGTTTTCACAGGTACATCAATGCCTCTTTAAATTTAAATGCTTTAAAAAAAGCTCTAGGAGGTTAATTTTCTCAACTGAAGGTGTTTACAAGTGGTAGTATAAATGTGGTGTTACAATGCTCCAAAATCATGTATATTTCCATACATCTTAAATATAGGGAACCTAATTCTGCTTTCACCTGGCTTAAAAGAATGACAAATAGTAGTAGTGTTGGCACCTTAGACACTTCTTTTGCCAAATACAACAGTTCACCTGGGAACGTGGTGCTGACATTGTTTAGAAATGGCTGATGCAGAAGAGTTGACTTGTCAGTCTAAGTTGATAGGTAACAATGTTGCCCTCTGCACTAGCTATGTCCTCACCTTGGTTTGGGTTCCAGCCTTCATAGGTACAGATGTGAAGTTGGTGGAGGGGTTATATTGAAAACATGGGAATAGTTAGATGCAGAAAGTCTGGAAGGTGATGTCAAAACCGAGGGAAGCAGTTTTTCTCTACTGCCTTTGTTTGCAGACTTTCTATGTGGGACAATCAGCATTGCCAGTTGTAGCAATTTATTTGAAGACAAAGATCCTTGACTCCCATCTCCCTGACTATTTTGTTTTGCTGAGGGTTTCTGGAGGTTAAATGTTCCAAGTCCAGAAGGTGGCAGACTTGGGATCAATGTCTGTAGGTAATGCTGCTTAATGTGTCACTGCAAGATGCTGTATGCACTGCCTGTGATGTGCACTTAATAATTCTTTTTTGGCAGATGGGGTTTTTTAGGCAAAGTCTCTTTCAAAGAGAGAATTGCTGAATGTACCCCAATCAAAAGCAGCTTCAGTCAGTTCTAAGAATTATGTTAATATAGGTGAAGCTTTTTTTTTTTCCGTTCCTAATTTTGAGTTATCTTAATTAAGACACTCTGGTTACTTCTTTTCAGACCAAAAGCTGGAATAGCAGTGTCTAGAAGTAAAACAGTTTATCTGTTTTACATGGAAGCTGTATTTGTTTGCACAAGCTGCCTTTGAAAAGTGTTTTTCAGTATGAATATTTACTAATGAAACTGTTGGTACTTGTTTTTATGTAACACTCAGTGTATTTTTATAATGCATGTAAAAATGTCGCATTTGTCTCAGATTTGCTAAATGCTTAAATGCAAAAAATATCTTCAAAATATTCCAGAAGAGTTTTTGCAACTAAAAGTTGCTGGGAATAGTCTTGCATGGATATTCACAAGAATGTGCAGTAAAGTACTGAAGTTCTTGAGAAAAGGAAACCTGCAGATGTAAATCTCTGGCACTGAGCTGATTGACAGCATTCCAAAATACAGGGAGTCTCTCTCTTTAGAGAGAGAATGAAATAATAACATTAGAATTGAGTTAAATGACAGAACACAGGGAATACGATCATTGAAAAGACAATGGGTAGAGATGGATACTGAGGCTGGGACCAGGTCAATTCCGCGTGTTGTTCATTGGACTAGAGGACAGAGTACTGTAGGACTGGCTGCGTTGGCCCAAGTGTCTGGCTGCAACTTTTGTTCTGCCCTCTGTTGCCCATTTCCCTCTGTGAAAGACTAGCCAAGTTCTTGGTGTGACAGCAGCTTTTTGACTGTTCTGTAGGGCAGTCAGGGGCAGCCTGAGCCAGGGACAGCGAATTCACCATGTGGTCGTGGTGCAGATAGGACTGGTTGGCATGTGTTGTAGGAGGACACTATATGCTGAGGCAGAGGCCCAGTAATTCAAGTCTGTATCTGAAGCCAGACTTAAGACACATTTTGATAACAGAGCAAACTTGGATGTTGAGCTCAAGTTTAAATTACTGATCATGTATGTCTTAAATGGTAGGATTAAGGTGGAGATTAATGTTACTTGCTGTGGTTGATTAATGAAAACTGGTTTATATTGATAATAAATTACTAATTATTATCAAATTAAAACTTCTTTTTTCAAGAGGAATGAAATGATTACCCATCAAGGATGTGGTATACTGTCTATGCTTTGGAGATTACTAGAAAGTGAAGATGTTCAAAACTTTAAGATGGTCTGAAAGGCTGAATTTATTGTGCTCATAGGCAGAGGGGGAGAAGTAGGAAAAAAAATCATTTTAATAAAGATCAGTCATTGACTACCCAGAAAATCTCTTAAATCCAAAACAAAGCAAAAGTCTGGGGAGAGACTTCTTAGTACTTCCAGACAAACCCAGGATTGGATTTATCTAGCTTAGGTGTGGAGGTCAGTAAGGAGAGTGATAGAGACTTGTTATCTGTGCTGTAATTGCACTGTGCAACTCAACTCCCAAGAACTCCCCAGCTGTCAGCTGACAGTATCCTTTGGTAATAATGTTTAGTTACTGTTGTAATGGGCTGGTTTTGAAACAAGCAAGTGGTATATTAGCCTTTGATATATGTAAGAGATTGGGGTTACTGAACTAATTTACTGAAATTTGTGTATGTTATAAACCTGAACGCACAGGTTTATTTTCCTGGAAAAAACACACAACACCCAGAAGAATACTGTATTGTCAGTAGGCAACTATGACTGGTAACTCTTGAGTTGTAGTGGGATGTTTTCACCAATACCTTAAAAAGCTGTTTCGCTGGACTGAGAAATTGACAGTGAAATTGTCAGGATGTAAAATATTTCAAATTTAGCAAAAGCCTGTGAAAATGTCTCCAAGTCATCTTTCGGCTGAACAGGAATACAACTAATGAGAAAATACTGACATATTTAAAATCTTTTTAGCATGGTTTCTGCTGCTTTTGCATTTGTGATCTATCCTGTTCTACCATCTCCTCCAAAAGAATTTAAATCTGTTGGCTAACTTCTATAACTAGAAAGATCTCACAGGTAACTGCCTTAATACCGGTTGCATGAAAAATAGTGGCCTGTTTGAGATGATAAATCCAAATATTTCCTCTGCTTTAGATAGGAATTGCCAAGTCAGTCTGGCTGGTTAATAAGCAAGACGGGCCAAACAAAAATCTGTCGGTCTGCACACATGGAGCCTGGCACAGCACTGACTTCCTTGTGCTCAAGCAGTAGTTCGAGGACAGAAATAGGAGCTAAGCCTGCTGTGTGTGAAGAGGGACCCTTGGGGGGGGTGCTGCGTCATTGGGCTCATTGCAAGGGATGAGGTGGGCAAGGTAGGAAGGGAAGACACAAGTCTGCAAGGAATCAGGATTTATTAGTTCCGCTGTGTATGGCTTTGTGGAGTTGGGGCCAAATGCCGGTCTGGAGTTTATAGCCAGTGATGGAAGACAATTTTTTTTTTTCCCGTTGAAAAAAACCAAACCCAATCCAAAACTCTCCCTCACATGCAGAAGACCCATGTAACTGTACTCTGCAAGGGAATGAGCCAGATTGACTGGACATAAAGTTCTGTTGTATGGAGGAATTAAGTGCTGTTGAAAAAAAAAGTAATAAACTTGAACTGTTTTCATGTTAGCAATAAACTTTAGTTTAGCTGTAAGTAAAACAAATTCAGAAGGATAATTTAAAAAATGAACTTTTTTAACATTTGCAGTTACCCAGTAGAAGTGCAGGCAACTGGTTGGTTTGGTTATGTAACAAGAAGCACAGTATTAAAACAGCTGAGGTCAGTTGTTTTCGCTGGCCCATTCCATCCATGGAAAGAAAGAATGTAGTGAGTGTACTTTTTTTTTTTTTTTAAGCCTGCTAAGGGACCTTTAAAACTTTGCTTATAAAACATGGTTTATACTTTTTCTTTTTTTGTCCTCCCTTTCAGCTTCCCCCCTCCTCAAAAAAAAAAAAAAAATCTCCCTCCAAATAAAAGACCTGTTTAAAAGACCTGCTGTACCCTACACACTCCATTATTGCTATAAAAATACTGGCTATCATGGGTAGCATGACCATGCCCACACAGTCAGAGGTTTTCTGACCTTCTGTTCTAGGCCTGTGTGATTTTATGATATTATTGAAAGAAGACTACTTTTTTTTCTCAGTTCAGGGTTTTGTTTTTTTCCTCTGTTCCCTGAATAAATGTTGTGCCATGAATAAAATAAACACTGCTGTCAGTCTCTGCATATTTTTCAGTGTGCTTCATTATACAGGATTCTTTCAAAAGAAATATAACCCACAGTCTTGGCTGGTTCCCAGCACCATTAAGGGTCTACTGGCACTTAAGAATATGAGGTTTTGCTTCTATTTTTTTTTTTATAGGAATGAATTTCACCTCTCTGCTGTGTATAATGTCTGCTGCCCTTCAGCCCAGCAGCAGTTGCAAGGTAACCCTTCTCTGGCACTTGCAGATGTCCTTAAAAGTTTTTGGAGGTAAAAGGAGTTGGTGACTACTTCATCAGTGATGAAGGCAGGGGAAAAAACAAACTGGACCAGTAGACAATACTGAAGGAGGTGTCAATCTCTAATCCTGCAGTAAAAAGAAGTAAGTTTCTCTGTGAATGGCTTGTTGTCGTTAGCATATAAAGTCATGTTTGTAAGTCTGTGAAGTAAGGGTCTAACTAATTGCATTGTCAGTGTTGCCTTTCTTTGGGGGTGTTTTTCTTTTGGTTGGTTTCTTTTTGAAGGAGAAATACTGTTCACTGATAGTGATGGTGAAATTCTGGGAGTGACAGCTTTACCTGTCCCCTTTAAAGATGAAGCCAACCTTGTATAACTCCTCAGTACAGGTCCTGGGGTGACTTCCAGCCACCACTGTCTTACGGTTCAAACAGTGGGACGTGATGGCTGCTCTGTGGTGCTTACACTGGAAGTATCTGTCACATAAGCATATGAGGCCTGTAGGGCCTTCCAAGGCTCCTCTATTTCATTTCCCAAAGCATAAGGGGTGGAATACAGGTGAAGGTGTTGACAGTATGGATGGGCTACTGTGGTAGTGTAACATGTTACAGTCTACCTGCAGGGTAGGAACCACTTCCACTGTTACTAGAGCTGCACTTCTTAACCACCAAAGCACCAGGAGAACCCCTTGCTGTGCTGTGTCAGCGTGTGCCTAAAGTAGCCTGAGCAAGTCATCAGATTGGAGAAGCAGGCATTGACTGTGCTGTCAGCATGCAGAACTTTTCTGGACATTCAGTGGTAGAAATTCTTTTAGGTTGCCCTTTGGATTAGTTTCTTTCTGCCCTCCTCTCTGTCTCTCTTGGTGCTTTCCTCAATTGATAATACTTGCTCTGACTTCCAGCCTAGCAATTAAGTTCTCGGTACTGATTCTGAGGTGCCTTTATTCAGTGGTCTTACCCTCTGAGGTTTCACAGTCCTGCTTCAGCTGTGATTGGACATGATGAGGTAGGAATCAACACAGTGTTTAGCAGCAGTTAACTTCTACCCATTAGAGATAACTGACTGCACAACTCCCTACCATTCTGTCCAATTTTCCCTATCAGAACTTGTACCTTATTCCTGATATTCTTAGTTCCTAACTGATACAGCAAAACTACCTACCTCCCATGATGTTCATGGCTACAAAATGAAAGTGTGCATGCTTCTCTTGCACACTGTGAAAATGGACAATGTACTGAACCAAGGCACTTAGAATTATCAGATGCTTTCCTAAAGCAGGTTCTCGATGAGCTTTTTAGGGTGAGATAGGGTTTGATTTTTTTTTTTCCCCGACAGTGAAGTTGATAAAAAACTTCAACATTTTTTTAATATTGATAAATTTGTGAGGAAAACAACATCATCTCTGAAGCCTCCTCTCTGATGCCTGAGTTAAACTCTAATCACAGCTCAGCTCTCTTGGAATTTGGCAGCATACCAGTGCTCCTTCCCTTTGGTAGGTCATGTGGAAATACCGGAGCATTTTCTTAAAGAACCTCTCAGCTCTTCTCAGGTACTTGCACTGATGTAACTTTCCTGGTAGGATTCTAATTCCTTTTGCATTCTGAACAGCATTTAAACACTATTCATAATAAGCACCATTCAGATCTACAAAAAAATATTCAGCTTGAGAAATCTGGGTTTAAATTGATATTTCTATTCAGATGCAATAATCACATGCTTTTAATCTTGAAAATAAATGTTTCATGTGATTGATAAAATGAACACAAAGTTCAGAAGTCTATTAAAAATGTTTACTGAAGGCTATATGAACAGCTGAGATGAAAGTTGAGAGATTATGGTTGCTTTGTTCAGTTTTATCAGTGATAATATTTAAGATTCTCTTTCCACTGCTTTTTACACCAAAATCACCAGTTGGTTTTAATTTATCACCACTGTCCTGGATATTCTTTCTGATAGGGAATTTTAATTCTGTCAAAGCTGTCTTAACCTCTCTGTAAAAACACAGATCTTTGATCTGTAATTCTGTGAGGACTATAGTGACTATGAATAGCATACTTGGATTTCATTCTCTCTGTGCCGTTTCTTCCTTGTTTTCACTAGTCAGTCATATTTTAGCTGGATATCAAGTCCTCTCTGGTGAATTCCAGTATCTGATTAGCCTGATACTGTGGTGGTGTCTTGAGTCATGATTGCTGACCTGGTTCCCTATTTTCCTAGGCTTGGTATGCAGCCACACAATGAAATGGCAGGCTGTGCCTGAAAAACTTATGAATTGGTAAAAACAAAGTTATATGAAAGAATGTGACCTGCCTTGGATGAATGCAATGACCTTTTTACTGGATCAATACTTTTATTTATGTATTAAACGTACACATTTTTTTCCTTCAAGTCCTACAGAGTAGGCTGAAAAGGTGCCGTATCAGGCAAGAATGTGTGTAAAGGATTCCTTTGTAAAATGTTGGCAGCAACCCCACAAGTCTTTGCCAAGTCTCTCCAGCCCACCCACCCGTCCAGGAGGATGCCAGAAAATCCCCCAGTATGGCTTGGTATTGGCCCTGGGCCATTTGTAGCGGGGGGACGCTGGCTGTACAGGCCATGGTGCTGAAAGGGGCAGCAGTGCTGATAGCCCCCTGCCCTGGGAGCTGCCTGAACAGCTGTGAAACCACAGTCAGTGGCACCATCAACACCCTCACCAAAAACACTCCTCACAAGTGCTCAAGTAACGCTGGGGACAGAGCAGAGGAGCACTGCACTCCCTAGGCAGTCAGTGCACTAACATCTGGAGGGTTTTCACTCTGTTTATGCTTTGCAATGTTCTCAGATTGCTGTGATGATTTAAAATACATTTAAACTTTGTATCCTCTGCTTCACAGAAAAAAAAAAGTATTGTTTGTTGAGGGCTGCACATGAGGCAATGGCTATGCCAGGAAACAGAATCAAGCTCTCTTGACCACCTCACCCTTTTCTTGAATCGCTCAACCATCCTCTCCCTTTGTCCTTCATTTGCCTTCTACAATACCTTGATTCCTCTTCAACAAACTGATGTGTTTTGGTTAGAACTGCAAAAGATTAATCAAAATAATATTCACTGGATATTTAAAAAAAAATTCACATTATTTTGCCCAGGATAGGTTTCCAGAATGGCCACAGCAGTCCCTCAGAACAAATTATAAATGTCTCTTGGGTAAAAGTAGAAATCCTGTTCCTGAAATGGCTGTGGAGCCTTAAGTTAAAAAGAATCCAGAGAAGCTCTTGGAAGTGGCAGCCACCTACCCATGATCTTTTCTGCAAGAAAAGGACCTCTGTGAGACTTTTGCTTTCTCCAGAGTTATGCAAGAATTGAAATAAGACACTGTAAAAACTTAGCAGTCTATCATGACCAGCCCTGTGCAAATGCAGGATTTTCCCCTTAGGTTAATTATTTCATATTGTTAGGCTGGTTCTATGTGACGCAATGAACAGAGTTCCCATCCTTCTCAATGCCTTGCTCATGTTTTCTTCCCCACCCCCCCACCCCCCCCCCCACCCCCCCCCGCCCCCCCCCCCCCCCCACGCGCCCTCTCTCACCATCTATCCCTCTTCTCACCACCTCCTCTACCTC
>WYEA01015891.1:0-17651 GCA_033558465.1 Alcedo atthis
CCAACCCCCCTGCCTGAGCAGGATCACCTAGACCAAGTCGCCCAGGAACAGATCCAGGCGGGTCTTAAGTGTCTCCAAGGATGGAGACTCCACAACCCCCCTGGGCAGCCTGTTCCAGAGCTCTGGCACCCTCACTGTAAAAAAGTTCTACCTCACTGTAAAAAAGTTCTACCACTTCCATCTCCAGGGAACAGGCTCTAGAATGCTTCTGCCAGCGAAGAACACAGACTCTTGCTGTTTAAGGAAAGAGATGGGTGGGGAGAGAGTCCCTTGAGCTAAGTGGAGAGGCACAGTCTGCAGTCAGAGCTATAAAAGCCATTCCTCCTGTGTGTTCATCCCTTCCAGGCCACAGCCTTGGCCTTCTCCCCAGAACATGTTTTACCCTGTTGCGTTAAACCCTTCCACATTTGAGATGCCCAGACCACCTGGTCACTGACAGAGGAAAAGGAAAGGTACTTCACCAGCATTACCCTCCACTGCTCTATCCATTGAGCACCTGGCCATGTTTCACATCCCAATAGATCTGCAGAAGAAGGTCACAGATCAACCTCCCCCTGCCACTCCATTTAGGAGCCCTCTGTAGACTGACAGAAAATTCCACATACCACAGATGATCTTTTTCTCCTTCTAGCTGCCACTGTTCCTACTGCTGCTGAAGCTGTAATGAGAGCTAGTGAGGCCAGTGCTTATTTCATTACATACTGTACCTCTTTCAAACAGGGTACAGGTACACAAATGGAAAAGACAGAAGAATAAAATCTATAGGATTAGTCTTACTACAGCATGTAACTGTGTTTGAACATGGTCACCACCAAAATATTACTATAACTGAACACATTTTAGCTTTAAGTGCAGGTAAGACCAAACTGGGATCAGTTTTAACCCCTGTGTTGCCAATCTCATCATTTAATCAAAGGTCTTGTGATACCCAGTGCTCTTAAATCCCTGTGTTCTGAGATTCAGGTTACATGAGAATCTCACCTTGGTCTCTTTTCTACATATACTTATTCGTGTCTTCTTTCTGTCTCACTCATGGAGCTCCTGACTTTGTGAACCTCAAAGTTTCAAAAAACAGGCAGACATGCTCTTCCTCAATGAGATTTTTTAGCTCATGACCAAGGGAGCAGCTGGACTTCTGATTTTACACTCACAAGCGCAACAACTCAAATGCAGACATGAGTAAACTTCTGAAATGCCTTTTCCTTGCTGACTCTAACCCAAAAGACATGTCTAATGTTGTGTCAAAAAACATAGCAAAGACAATTGTGTTCAGATGTGAAAAAATACTGAAGTGAAGGCAGACTTTAGCACACAGAAGAGGGTTAAAAAGAAGAGGAAAAGAGCAGAAAGCACCCTTACCTTTTTCTGAGGTCTCTCTTCATACCCAGCATCTCGTGCCATGGCCCAGACCTGATTCACACAGCCCAGACCTTCTGTCCTGCTCTTCCTACATGTCTTTTTAGGCACCTGCCATACGTTGATTTTACTAAGAACAAAACTACATTTTACTCCCAAGTTATGTGCTGTCAATCCAAAGCATCGGCTCATTCTGTTTAACTACAGGCATGGGGAACATTAGAAACTATTTCCATAAAAGGATTGGAGGCTGTTATTTGATACAGGGGTCAGAGTAGAGGACGTGGTCTAGATTTGACCAAGACAGAGTTTAAAAGTGGTCTGGATAAATGGAGTTTCACTGTAGAGTAGACAGGGTTAGAGGTCAGCCTTTGCAGAGAAAGAAGAAAAGAGTACTGATCCAACTAGGTAATTTCTGCAAAAAGCAGACTTATTTATCAAAAACTGAATTGATCTAGCCTGCACAACATTAAAGCCAAATAATAAATAATAAACAGCACCTCCATTTGTCACATAGTAAAAAGAACAAAAGTGCACAACTGGGAAAATGTAATTTGGAGAAAAGTCCAATACAGAAAAAAATGTTAGAGTTGCACTAGCGAAATAAAACCAACCTGTGATTTATTAGTGACTATTGTGTGCTCTGTGCTGTATTTCTTTATTCAAATAATGCCCTGTTCAAATTCCTCTTAGATGACTTTTCAGCAACATTTAGCACATTGCAAGGCAGGGCTTGAGGGTCACGAGTTCAAGAAAGGACTTGTGTTCCTCTGTCCTCCAGCCACCTGATCTGAGCTACAGACATGACTTACTCAGCTGTAGTGATCCTGCTGATGGGAGGGAGTAGTCTGCCTTGTGCATTAGCATCTCCTGTAAATTATCTTAGGAACAAGACTGATATAGCTGCAGACTGAAGCAGCCTTTCAGTTGTCCTAGTCTGGAGGGAAGCTACAGATGATGACAAGAAAGGAAAAGAAGTAAGGGAGAAAAATGTAATTTTGGAGGGCACAGTATGAAAATTTTAACTGCATTATTTGCACAGGCCGAGCAGCAATAAAACACAAATGTGTTGGAATAGCTTATTCTCTTCTGGCTTCTAGACATGCAAGAAGATCTGATGCTAGGTCTCCCGATGCCACTTTTTTTTTCTTTTTTTTTTTCACTGTTTTATTATTAGCCTCCTACATTTTCTCTGCCTTTAACGGTAAATTGCTTTCCAATCAGCATGCTGTGACAAGGCTAAGCAGAGGCAGCCAGGGCCCATGCAGTGCAGGGTCCAGGCAGGCAGGGATGACTCCTGTTCAAAGCAGTGGCACCTCTATGTTATTTTTCTTACCTTCCCTGACCCTTTGAGATCAGAAGTCCCTGACCACAATGCTCAGGCAGTGAAAAAAACACAAATCCTGCTGGACTTGCAGCTGGGGGAGAAACAACCTCAGGAACTGGGAAAGGAGCTGTCAGCCTTCATTATTAATATCCAGCTGTTAATATTTAATGTCATAAAACCGTGGCTCCCTCCACAGCCTAGTCATCAGACATGCAGGGGTCACACTAGCCGGAATCCTTTAGACAGACAATTCAATGTCCCCATGCTTTAGCTTCATGCCGGGACTGCTAAAGGTGTTCTGGATGTATTTGAGATTAAATGCTAGAAGCTTTAATAAAGCCTGAGATTTTTTTTCAAAAATTAATAATATAAAAATAAAAACAAAGAAAAAAGGAATAAAAAAAAGTCCTGTTTCTGCCTTGCCAGCCAGCTCTGCTTCCCAGCACTCACCCAGTCCACTAAGCCAAAGGGCACCTGCATCTGGAGAAAACTAAACAGCAGCAAGCAAAGCAAGAGCAAGCGTTAGCACAGCACAGACGTCACCCGCTGCTGCAGCTGAATCCGATGGATCAAATCGCTGCCCTAGGCTTCACATCCTGGCACAGAGGAAAGGTTTGCACACAAGGTGAAGAGAGGGCAAAGATTTAAGTCCTTTAGAGTACTAAAGCCACAGGTTGCTACATTAGGAAGAAGGCCATCTTGTGCACCCCAATCAGCGTTCCCAGGCACCGTGGCACATGCAAAGGCAAAGCACACCAGGAAATGCTATTGCATGTCTAATCTCTTAGCAGACAGACAGAGCGAGAGAGAGAGAGAGGGCCTCTATCACAGGGGGCAGGCAAGGGACATTTCTTTGGTTATTTTCAGAGCCTTCATCCTTGCAGCTTCACAGAAGGGTCAAACAGCAATGTTGCTAGCCGGCAGTTTCCCTCTCAGGAGGAGCATGAGTGCGTCACCTCTGCTGGCACAGAGCCATGGGTCCTGTTGCCCCTTGCAGATCCCGGGCTCTCCCTGCGAGCAGTTTCGCTTGCTCTGCCAACACTGCCACTAAAGCCGCCTTGCTCTATTAATTTTTAAAGACTCCTTCCTCCTCCCGGGCATAGATTTAGAGACAGCTCCAGAAGCCCACACATACACACCAGCGCAGCGTAGCAGCCAAATGCATCAAACAAGATTTTAAGGGAGAATGGGGGAATAAAAAGCACAGCCAGAATGTTTTGGCATGCAGCACAAAGATAAGCATGGCACCCCATGCTGCATCTGCTACTCTTTGGCCTTCCCTGCCTCTCCAGTTTCCACCTGTAAGCTCAAGACTGATTTGATTATTTTTTTTTTCAGAGCAGTGTAGTCAGTGAGGCCGGCGCACCTCAGGCAACTAAGAAACTTAAGTAATGAGAATACTCCAAATATGTTAGTCAGTATGACATGAAGACAGCTGAGATGGTCCACAAAGAATTGGTCAGATCCAGCAGAGCTCATTAGCTCTGGCTTGGGGCTACTTCTGCCAGACCTGGGTTAGCACAAGGTCCCAGGTGCCTCTGAGCTGTACTCTGGGCTCCAGGCCACCACGTCAGCCCACCACCAGCCTTTCCTGGCACAATGGCTCAGTGTAGCACAGCTCCTCAGCTCATGAAGTGCTGCAGAGCACTGCAGAGAAGAATGCAGTGATATCTGAATGGCTCTTCAGGAAACAACCTGGATTCAGTAGTGCCCATACTGAGCTGGAGCTATTAAAACTAGTTGGACTTGAGCTGGCTTTATGCAGTGCCCACAGGTGCCTCTATCCTCCAGCTCCAACTTGTGGCTTTGGGAATGCAGTGCAGAGACACCCCAATGGCCCTGACTACAAATCCATCTGAGGTTTGCAGTGGTCAGTAGTGCAGACTTGGCACTCTGGGAACACACAGAGTCCAGGCCCATTTTGGTCTGGAAGCAAATAACTGCATCCTCACAGCACTGTGACAGGTTCCAGCTCAGGTTATTATGCACAAGGGCAGTTCCAGCTTCATACCCTTGTTATGGATAACCTACAACCAAATTAAACTGCCTGCAGTGAGAAACTGACTGCAAGTGGATACTATAAAACAGGGTGATTATTACTCTAGCGGCCAGATGTGTTGAGCAGGACAAGGCACACCTCCCATTCCAGGACACTTAGTCATGGCAAAAGTGACTATTTACAGATAGTGTCTTCCAGCCTACGGATAACGGTAACTTCAGACAACTCTTGCACACTAGGACAACAAGTGAACTCCAGCAGTTAATTATAGTAAATATTTACATAATGGCTGGGCCCTTCAAATTTAGAAGGAATAGTTAATGCAAGGACATGCCCTTTAACCATTCCATTTTATTACACAAACCACTAGGGAGCCCAGCACACTAAGATTTGCAAATAAAGTGTTTGATATTGGCTGAGACATTAAACTACTTACCTCGTGCTATAAAATGCATAGGTACAGTACATCATTCTTTTTTTCAGAAATTTCAACCCCATTTACTTTAGTTAACTCTTCCTCTGCACTTAATGTTTTGTGTGCTACAAAGAAACATGGTACATAACCCTGAATAGACCTGCTGACAGAGCTTAGAAGAGTCTGACTTAAAATAAAACTGTTTTTCCCTTTGCTGTTACTAAATTTGGCATCACTTATGTAGATTCTATTGATGTGTCTAATCTACTTAACATCCTTGATGTTCTCCTATTAGCTGGTTGCTTGGGAATTTGCCTTACACAAAAGATTCTGCTTCTGTCCCCCATACCCTGCTTACTCCACACACACATGCTGTGTAATTAAACCAGGCTCTGTAAGTGGAGTAATATTTTATCATCCAAAATTATTTTGTTCTCATGAGTATTGTAGCAAGTCCTCTAATAGCAAATTCCGTGGTTGCTGGGACTGAAGGTGCTGTATGGTTTCCAGCTAGGACATAGTTTTAGAAGGATCATGGTCTAAGTTTAGGAATCCAAGTCAGCCACAAGCACTCTCAATTGACAGGATTCAGATTTGCCTTGGATAAGGTGTGATCTATGCCAGGAGCAAGATGAGACACTTGCAGCTCTCAGGAGACACCAGTTGTGGCCAGCAGTTGGAGTAACTCCAGAAATACTTGGAGAATAAGCACAATGAGCAGATCATCTTCAGGATTCCAGCATAGATGAAAAAAGGGAAGGAATAAAACACACAAAAAATCCTGGAAGGCATTTCTTTTTCCCTGCTACAAAATATTGCAATCCCACCTGCACAAATCAAATACAGAAAGGGTTACCCATGGTTGCATTAGACATAGTTTTAGGTGGTCCATAAAAGAGCTCTTCTTACTGAAATGTTATCCCAGGTACTATTTACTGGTCTATGACTTCCTTTCTAGAGGATTTTTGTGTTACCTTGGAGAGGAAAATGCTGAAAGGTATCATAAGTCAAGGTGCCAATGTGTGCAGTGTAAAATTAGCTGAGAAGAGAGGATGAAGCGGCCCAAGAAATGGTCAAGTTTAGCCAAGGGACAACTGCTGCAAAATCAGGAACCTGAAGCACTTAATGAATGGGGTTGGAGGGAGCATTGCTTGGATCAGAAGCCTTCTGCCAGGCTGCCTGATTTATGTGACTGAGAAGGTGCAGATAAACCTTCCCTCCTGAGTTTGCTCATAACATTATGGGATAGGCTAAGAGGGTTACTCAACATTATTACTGCTGTTGTTGTTGTTTATTTATTAATGCATCTGTATCAGAGGCCGTGAGTGATCCTGGGAGTCTCGCTGTGCTACGTGCACAGGATGTAGAGCAAGAAAGAGCATCTCCTGACCGAGAGCACTCCAGGTGCTCCCTTTCCCCAGAACCAGAGCAAGCTCCCAAAGCTGTCCCCAGGGACACAGATCCCCCTTTGCACTGCCATGTTAGCCACTTATTATTTCCCAGCATAAATATATTTTATAGAGAAATAAAATCTGCAGTTCTGAAAAGGGAGTGCTTTCACACACCCTCTTCCCATCTATAAAGGCCCATGATTTGTCATCTCAGGTTAGAGTATGAAATTATGACAACAGAATTGACTTTAGGAGTTTCTGATGCTTCCTTAGATGATTGCTTCTATAACTTATAGAGACAGGGGAGCTCTTGTATTCTACTGAACATGTAAATTAATATCCATACATGAAAATGATGTGGAGAGAACAGGACTGGAGCAGGTGTGAGCTTTCTGTACTGTGTAATACCAAAGGAGGGCTTACCAATAGTGGTTTCTGTTGTATTTGGAGTCTTATGAAGAGAGTCTGAAAGTGTATTGAAGTAAAATAAAAGCATTTTATATTTAACTTTTTAAAGCAGCTGTTACGGTCTTTTCCATCATCACACCATTTTGGCAGTGTGGGGAAAGTACTACTAAAAATAAATATACATTTTGATTCTTGATGTAGATACAAACCATATTTTCACATGGCCTCTGTATACTTTGCACAGGGCAGGTTATTTTTCGGACTAAATAACGGATGTTAAGGTATTGGAGTCTGGTCTTAGAATGTGTAAGAGATAAGGTTCTACTGTTCAAACTTGCTAAAAGCTTTATTTTAGTCTGTCTTGGCAGAGACAAAACTATTTGGTTTTGCTTCTTCCCTACATTTATCTCAGTGCAATATTTAATCTGCTGAAAAGAATTTAGAGCAAAAATAGGCAATAGAATACCCCATCCCTTGTACAACCCATGAACCTCAAGGCTTGTTAAATCCATGTCAGCAAAGCTTTAAAAGCAGAGGAGGTGAAAATCTTAGCCCCACTGAAGTCAATGGGAAGCTCTCAGTGAGGGAAAGAGGGGAGCTGGATTTCACCACATCCCCTGACACTGTCTTATGTTAGAAATAACAACCAGGATGTTCCTGCTTCTCTCACCTCTGACTCAAATCTTTTCAAAATTTAAAATAAAATGTTATAGATGCAACATCAAAGAGTCGGAGACACAAAGGAAAGCTCAGTCTGCTCTGGGCCCTACACACTGGTGAAACTGACAGCAGGTAAGAGGCTCCTATCAACCCTGCCGGGTGCTGCTGCCCTTAGGAGCAAGAGAAGGGCTCTGTGACACATGCCAGTGGCTGGACCAGAGGGAGGCTTTGGACTCCACTGTAATGTTCGAGTTCTCCCCAGATCTGATGGCAAAGCCGCATGCCAGTTTGTTAGTCTGGAGAGCTCAAAGTGGTCCTGAGAGAAACCCTTATTTCACATAAATCGTCTGGAGTTGATGGATGGCAGGAGCCTCAACTACAAAATCTCAGCCAGAAACATGATAAATAGTTGCATCCTGTTAAAAATAGGCAGCAGGGCAGCAGTCACACACATTGGCTGAGCAGGAATGCCAGTCAATGAAGGAACTGCCAAGGCACTTTGGTGTTCGGCTTCAGAACTGCATTTCAAGCTATTCTTGCAAGTGAACAACCTCTGGAGTAACCTGGTTTTCAGTCCACATTCAATTTCCTGTAGATACCTTAGGAACTGGCAGAAGCAAATCCAGAGGAATGTTTTGGTTGTCTCCAGGTTTATATAGAAGGTACTGAGGCAAGCATCTCCTGGCCAAAACCGAGTTTTTCCCTGTGGGCATCATTTACATTTGTTTGCTTTATCACCAAGTCCTTATTTTGTATAACGTACCCAGGGGAAAAAGTTACCTCCTTACCTCTTCCACTGTTTTACTGTAACAGTAGCATATTTGCATGGTGCCTGTTACATTGGAGGCTTGGACTCCCATAGTGCAGGTAATAAACAAGTATTACTGCGAGCTTCCTGGAGAAATTTTCTCCCTCATAACAGCTTCTACAAAACAACAGCCACTAGATTGCAGACAGGGCAGCAAAGTTTTAACAAAAAAAACCCACAAAAACAAAAAAAATCTTAAAACTACAAAATAAGTACATTGGTCACATATGGTTTGCACTATACACAGGAAAACTAATGAAACTTTGCAAATTTGGGTCATACACTCCAAACCTGTCCTCCCTATGACACTTTATCTCATTGTGAAATTTTCACTGGAGTATCTCAAATCCTTCCCAAAACTGTAGTGTCCTGCGTGTTATGGCTTCAGGTCTTCTCTGTGTTCCTTAAACACCCAAACTAGGTCATCTTTTTATCTCTGCAGTGCCATCCTCCTGTACTGTGTGACTCCTACCATGCCCACATATGTCCTCACACCACTTTTCCAGCCTTTCAGCTTGGCAAGAGGCAGCACATGCTGTGACATAACCAGAAATATGTAGATTTGGACCAGGGAGATGTCAGATGTCAAACAGCATGGGCAACATCTTCCCTCTGTCATTTTTTTTTTTGTGGGAGTACTAATTGGTGTCTTTCTCCTCAAAGTATTGCCATCACCATTGTCCTTTGCCAAATTTGATTCCACGCTGACCAGTGGAGCTCAAAAGCTTGTAGTTGGGAACTAACAGATAAACCGTGTGTTGGGTAACTTTTGTTTCCTTAGGAAACAAGGCTAAAAACAGGAATATGAACTATGTCCCATTAACACATTTATGGATAGCTTTCTTGTTAATATTTCTGTTGAACTTGCCCCTGGGAGTCTGAGCAACTCAATGCTAAGCTCTGTATAAACAGATAGTAAGGCATGGTCTCTACTCCAATTAAAGACGACAAGTAAAGTATGAAAAGTTATATATAGTGTTCAGCTATTTAAAACAATGGCTCTTGCATATATGCAGCATGGAATAAATTGGACATGTCACAAACACAGAGACAGCTTTAGGCTGGGGCTGTCCGTATCTAATCAGCTGAAAACAAAGATAGATCCAAACACAACTTTGAGAACATACAGGGCTTGAAAAAGACATTCAAAGTTGCTCATATGATAAATACAAAGCCCCACCACTAGTTATGGTTAGACATGTTAATGAAAAGGGTAAGACTTAAACCACATCCCTTGTATAGCATCAACTTCCCAACTTCAGACTGGTGACAGAAGTTTATCCTCTCTAGAGACTCACTACTCTGCTTCATAGGCTCATCATTAACCATCCATCATATTTTCCTCAATAGTCATGGGTTCAGGACTCTCATTGACAGTGGAGAGAGACACTTGTCTCAAAACTCACTTGGCCCAGACTTGAACCTCTGTGGGTGCAGACTCTCCTCGTGCTGCATCCTTATCACTTCACATTTCCTTGGAACAGAGACTGGCATCTTGCTCACCTCTAGCTTGGGGACATGCCCAAGCTACAAGATGACAGATTTAGCAACTATCTAATATTTCATCAGTCTATATAGTCATGATGGGTTCTGACTGGACTAGTCAATAGTTTGATAGTCAGGACACTTTGCTAGGAAAAGCACTTAGATCTGTCACAAGCACTTAGATCTGCAGGGTGAAGCTCTGAAAACAGGTTTTCCACATCTGTTAGGAGATTGCTCTATTCGATGGGTGATGGGTTGTTTGCCCACAAGCTCAGGAAGTAGCTAAGTGGGGAACATAGGTCTCTTAGCATACCTAATTTAATGCCTGAATGACTTTGCTGAATTGGGCCTTATTTTAAAACTTTGCTACATATGTGAATCAAATCAGACCAGAGTTGTTCTTCATGAAGGCTCTGCAGATACGAGACACTCAGCAACCATCTTTCCTTTTCTTCACTGCATCAGGGAGTTATGTGACTTTAAACTGTGCTACTTAGGAAGTGCAAAATAGACTGAGCCCTTCCCACAGAGTGTCCCTTGGCCATCCCTGGAAGCTCTAGCATGCATGTTTGGCTCAGTGTCAAGCTTCCAAAAGAACTCATGTCGGTCACAGCATCAGCAGAACTTGACTCAAGAACTAGGATTCCTGGTTTGAAAAATGCTGCCATGATGTCATCTAGCAAGTGGTTAGAAGTTAACTACACACATTGCATTGAAAATAGACATGTAAAGGTCCTCCTCACTCATTAATATGATTTTGGTTTTGTTTTTTTTTCTTAAAGGGAAGAGGTTTCAGGTGGCTGTAGAAGACTTGGAAGTGAAGTATCAACAAAGTAAGTCAAATAAAGAAGCAACTAAAGACATTAGTTTTTACATCCCTTGCCTTAAATACCAGCTTTCATGCAACTAAATTTATGGAGAGGGATATGGGGAGGGAAATCTGCACTTATTTATTTCTGCAAGTTAAGATGAAGTCATTACAGCTTGCACAGTATGTTTGCCATTATGAAGCTGCAAACAGAGCTACAGAAAGGGCATTTAGTGGGAAATATTGTCAGCTGGCAGTCTTGGGTACTTGAGTACCCTTCATAATATCCATAACGGAATCAATTTAAACCTAGTGAAAGGGACATTGTCTGATAAAGTAATTCCTCTTTGAACACAAGATGGCAGCCTTAAATAAATGCAACCCCGCACAGCTTTTAATCTTACACATCATTAAATTCCTAATTTACACATTATGTTTTCATGGGCCAACCCATAACTCATTAGTGTTGAACTCATGAGTTGTAAAGACCAACACACTAGACAAATGCTGGTTTCTCTATTCACTTTTCTTGGGGTGACACTTCTCTTATTTTACCATAGAACCAAACTTCAAAATCAACATTAAGAAAGCTTTCTGATCTTGTGTTCTGTATGCACCCTCTACCCCAAAGAAAAAGTTCTCTGATTAATGCTCTGTACCCACAGAATTTACTGTCAAAGGGTGGAGTAGGGAATGGGGAATAGCAAGGTTTTTCTTCTCCTTCAAGATACTGGAGTTCCTTGAGAGATAGATCTTTCTGAGGGAGGATTTCAAACAGGCCTCGAAGTCAAAAACAAAACAGATTACAAAAAGTGTAGGGTTTTGAGCTGGTCTTCCTACTTTTCCACAAAACTTAATACAACAAATAATGTTTTTATCTCTTGTCTTTCCATTCTCTTCTATGGATGTTGCCCAAAATAAGACAAGTCACAAACACCATGTGAACAGGGAGGGCTCTCCATAGTGCTCCAGTACCGTGACACTAGAAATAACTGTACCAGAATGGGTGATAATGGCAAGAAGAAGGTTACCATTGCTTCCTCTGCCTTGGAAACTATGGGTTAAAAATGTCAAACATAGAAGTCTTTGACACCTGGTACTACTGCTTTAATATAAATGGCTATTGGAGAAGGTCAGGCCAAGGGGCTTTTCAACCCAGGACCTGGTCTCATTTCCCTGTGCATGCAGTGGTAGTGGGAAAGTGTGAGTTACCATGTATGGCCATAGAAAGCAGAACAGCAAGGCAAGAATTGAGGCTAAGTTTGTTCTTCCTAGGCTGGGCTGCAGTTTATCATGGCCACAGGGTCATTGGTCAGGAAGAGCATCTGCTTTGAGCGAGCCAAGGTCCAGCAGCCCAGGGTCCCATGTGCCCTGCTGTAACTGGGCTGAGGTTCACAGATGGCTGGGAACACTGCACATATCAAGAAGTTCAGGATCATCCCTTCCCACCACAGTTGAGCAAGCTGCTGGGGAAAGTCTATATTCCTAAGGAGAAAATTCTGCTGTGCTATTGTCCAAGAAAATCCTCAAACCTAAAAAGAAAGTAGCATTGATGAGGAGAGGAGGAATATTCCCACTTCAAGTGTAAGCAGTTGCAGGATCTGCTCCTCATCCTTCACTTAGCCAAATGGAAGCCATCCACAACACCAGCAGAAGAAATCTTGATGAAATTCCCCATCTATTCTCTTGCTAGACCAATTTCCAGCAGCTTTCAGCGCTTGCACCATTGGGCACCTTACAAACTCTTTGACCCTTTCAGAGAATATCAGTGCTCAGCCTCTGCCTGTAGCTATTTTCTTATAACACAAATGTCTTCACCCTCATCCAGTCCCTTTTTCTAATTGTTTTCTTACATAACTATTTGTTTCTCTTCCGTTTTCTTTCTCTCTCATTTCTCTTTTCCCTTTTCCCTTAGTGGAAATATATAATTTTTTTCATGATGAGCTAATGTTCACCTAAAGGTGAAAAGTCAGTAGAGAAGGACATAACAACCAGGCAAAGCATCCTCCTCCTGGCACCACTTTCCCAGTGGAACATCCCAGCTTGTGGATGGTGAGAGACAGTCAGTGTGTAGCAGTGGGGGGGACATTCTTGTGTGGCAGGTAAGGAGACTTGCCTCTTTACAGGTAGTAAAATACATGGGGAAGAAGGTGGACTTGTGATGTACAACTGAATGTCAGCATCAGTTGATTTTGCTTTAATCTCTGGCACAGATTTTCAGTATGACTTAAATTCATACAGGGCTTCTCTATGCTTTAATTTACTCCTAGGGGGAATGGGTTGAGCACTTTGGACCATTTATTGGATTCCATTTCAATGCTCCTGCAAACACATTGACACTTGGAGACTCAAGCCACTTTCTGTCCTTCCTCCACATCTTCCCCATTAGTGATCATTCTAGAGGTCTAATGCAACCCCCAGCAACATCTGTGCAACCTCATAAGGACATAATTTAAAAACAATGGATTGCACAAGCATACCGGGAAGAGATGGATTCCTTGCATGGTTAAAACACAGCAAGAGACCCTCAAAGATTTAGGTTCTGTTCTCAGCTCTGCCCAATTGTTTGAACAAACCATCCAATCTTTCCAAGTTTCCAGTTCGCCTTTATGAAAGGGGAACAGCACTTTATGGGGATGACTATGAGGATTAATGCATGCAGCACAAAGGAGGTGAGGAGTCTATTCCTAGATGCCTAAGAGCAAGTACTGTCCTTAGCTTGCCAAGTAGTCTCTATTGCCAGAGATGGGACATGGCCTCCAGAGGTGGCAATTACAGCACTGCCAAGTATCGCAGCGATGCGTGGCACAGGGCATGGTTCCCCCTCCTTGGCAGGGAGCCTCTCCAAACAGGGCCGAGCCACATAACTGCTCCTGGGCAGGGCAGTGCCCTGCAGGCTGCCCAACCCTGCCCACAAAGCTCTGGGCAGCCACTGAGCCAAAGCTGCAGCAGGCTCAGTGCCTGCTGCCCTGCTGCTGCCTCTTCTGCTGTAAGCATGGTGGGGGATTGGTGGGGGAGGTTGTCTGGGCCTGCCTGAGCTGCCCCGCTGCTTGTCCTGCCTGCACCCTGCCTCTGCTGCCCACACTCTGCCTGGCCTGCCCATGCCACACAGCTGCCCTGGCTGCCCCACAGCCTGCTCATGCTTCCCCATTCTCTGCCTGCTGCTCTGCTTACCCTGGAAGTGCTGCTCCTCTGCCTGTCCAGAAGCTCACAAGAGTCCCCCACAGCCTTCTGATCCCACTCAACCCCTAGTTCTGCACAGCCCTTCTCCAGCCAGTCCTCACCAACTCCTCAAGAGTCAGCACTTCCCAATCACCTGCCCCTGTTGCTGATACCCACACACACAGAGAGTCAAGGTTATGCATCCTTCCATGCACCCCATCATGGCTCACTCCCATGGGGACACTCCACCTGGCCGTATGGCCCAGCAGCTCCTATCTCTGCACACCTTTTCCCTCACAGCCCGTATGCAGTCTCTCGTATGCCCTCTCTCAGGAGGCTCAGGGTCACACACCTGTAAATCCAGAAGCACCAACAATAGAGGTACATATAGTCCATCTCTTACAGACACGAGACTGAGTGGCAAGACAGCAAGGCAGTAATGGTGACTAGTGGAGGGAGGCCTAAAAACGCCATAACGACCCATCAGGCTACCTTTTAGGAAATGATGTTACCACTCTTGCATCTGCATTCACTTCAGTCACATTCAGCTCTGTCACACACAAGGACTTCATCTGTACTCACCACCTGCCCATATCCCACTGACATTTGCCATCCAGGATGTTCTCAAACACTGCTATGATGGGCAAGCCCTATGGCAGAAACAAATTATCTGAATCAAATGCTCCACAAGTCTTGCTCCACATATGCAAACACAGAAGTCCTTGCTCAAAGTGAGTGCTGCCTGCCTCCCAAGCATTCCTTAACTATCACTATACCTGTATGCTTTAGACAGTACATACTTCTGTATGTATCCCAAGTATAGCCCCTATGCTTCCACAGAAGTGATTCTCTGTGCAACTCAGGCACCATGAGTTCATCCACCCATGCCGTATGGATTGTCACACTATCCAAGTCTATAGTGCTCTACTGACAGGGCAGATTACATTGTGGTTGCAAAATCAAGAAACAGATCCCTTAGATCTTCATTAGAGTTAGAGGCAGTCTACCCAGAATGAATACTAGAGTGCTCAGGACTTCATTCGGCTTATTCATTTGTCCACCTGCATTTAACAAATTAGCAAGAAAACATCATATTTATGTAAATTTTTGCAGCAAAACATACATCAGGATCCCATTGTGTCTGAAGCTGTATGAAAATAGATTGAGAGCTGACCCTGACACCAGATAGAATATACCCTAAGTAAGGGAGAAGAAAACACAACAACCAGTAAATACTAGAGATGATGGTGTTATGCAAAGCTGTTCTGTTCTATCCTCCAGCTTTACCACATGAAATTACTTTCAAAATCTCTTGTAATTCTTAACGCTGCAGTTGGCTGCTTTATGCTTTCCTGCACTTTGGACACTAAAAAAACCCAGTTTGTTTTTTTTTCTTCTCTCTTTCATACTGGTGGTAATATCAGGTCTGCCTTGGTTTTCCTTGGTTTTCATCTCCAGTTTCTGGACATTGGTAGTGCCTTTGCCCACTTTATGTCCTTTCCTTTGTCACAAGGTCAGGTGACATCCTTACAAGTGACCTGTTGTAGTCAAGATTGTTTTCCTTGACCTGGTTTATTGCCTTTTAAATGTTTTAGTGTTTTGACTGTTTTTCAGGTTGAGCACAGGATGTTTGTTGCACTGGTAAGAGGTTAGTACTGTGAAGCCTAGGGAGTGATATATGGATGGGTCATGCTTTCTTTTGGATTTAATTTTTCATCCTCCAGTGCTCTGTGGTGAGAGGAGTATTTGCTGCTTGCCTAGGGAGACACCTGACATTTAGACTTTATCTTCTGTAAAGGCTTGGGCCAAAATCCTCTTTTCTGACTTTGGCAGTGGCAGAAAAGGACACACAGTTAAAGCAAAGGAGGGGACCAAGAGGGGTTTGTGCCCCTCAGATCCCAGGCTGCAGCAAGGAACGGCACAACCCTCTAACAAAAATCAATTGCTCCAACATAAAGGGGGATTTAATTCCAAAGGCACCTTGCAGGTTGCCCTGCAGAAGCTCCTCAGTCCCATAGGACAGCTGGGTGGAAAAGAAAAGGAGAGTAACTTGGACTATAATGTCCTCCTATAATGTCCTCACCGGGGCAGTGTCCAAAGGTTTTGGAGCTTTCACAGCCCCTGTACACCCAAGTAGAATACAAGGGCTGAAGAAAAGGGAAATATTCTTCCCCTTGACTACTTTGTGCTCAAGCTCAAAACACTGAAATGCACAGAGTCTGCTTGTTTGTTTGTGTTTTTTTGTGTGTGGGGGGGGTGTTTTGGTTTGCTTTGATTTTGGTTGATTTGGGTGTTTTGGTTTTTTTTCTTTCAGTTGGTTTGTTTGGGTTTGGGGGTTTTTTTGGCTGAGACCTAATCTTGCATTGTACTAACCTAATTTGGCTGCCCCTGCCTGTGGCTGTAGCTCATGTCCTGAGACAGTAATGTTGATTTAACAAAGACAGATATGATGAGCAAAAAGAACAGGGAAAAGAGACCTTTCTGGATATAACCCTCCAGTGTAGAATCTTTTATTTCATCAAGTATGATAGGCTGTAAAAGTTTGATCTGCATCTTTTCTTCCTATGCAAGAAGGACAGAGTAATGCTCTATCCAGTTCTTTTTTTATCATAAATTTCATTGGTGGGTTGTGCCTATTGGGTTGGATACTTCATAGTATGGTAGGCTGGTGAGTTTTCCTTGTCATGCTTTGAAAGGAGATATGAATGTCCTTGGTCTGATAGAATTTAGAGTGTGTTTAATTTCCATGTTGCTGAAATAAAATAGTATTTGTTTTAGAGATTTTGTGAAATACTGTTGTTGTTTTCTAGGCTGACCTTTAGAGGCTCTGTACTGCCGTGGCAGTATGTTGCTATGGGGATTACCTCACATGGGTGAGAGCACAAACCAGTACATAAAGATATACTGGGTGCTTTCTGTTACACCTATTCATTGATGCCGTAAAACTGGAAAAAACTCCCAGAAGTATTAGTATAGAGAACCAGGTAGGTTCACTCATAAACACGTAGGGAGAGCTTGCTTCATCTTACATCCCTTCTTTCCAATATTTTCCTGTATTGTTTGGCAAGGGTAACTTTTCTGTAAGTTACTTATTTTCAGCAGTGCCATACATTTAATTTTCTTCTAGCAAATACAACATGCAGCAAACAGAGGATCTGTCCTGGCATAACCAGATTAAGTCAAGGGTTTAAACTATACATATCTATGATGCAATTAAGTACTTTCTTCCTTTTTTCTTTCTTGCTTTTCTTTTTGATATTTTTATCTCACCTGTAAAGTAAATCAGTAGTTAATTCTTTCTGGAGAAATCCAATACAAATTCAGATAGACTTTGCTTTTGGACAGATGGCTGAAAGGAAATGATTAATCTACTAACCTTGGATTTAGGAGATACGGATTTGAGTCTCTGCTTGCTGCAGATTTTATATGTGACACTGATGCATAAATATCCTAGAATATGGAGACTAGCCTCTGTGTTTGAGTTTGCAGACTATAAAATAGCATCACCCCATATCTCAGGGCAAGTTGGAAAGAATGAAGGCACATGGTCTCAGTTGGGTAATTATGGCTTCTTTACAAGGGACACTTCAGGATGAGCAGGAGTTGACTGGGACAGTACCTGTAGTATGCGTGGGAGAAAAGGTGATGGTAAAATATTTTGCTACAGTTCTGGGGTGGTGCAGACATACACTACAAATTGAGGCTGTCCAATGCTTTGGGGATGGGTACTATTCAAGAGCCTGGCAAAAGTATGGGGATGTGATATACCTTGACTTCAGCAAGGCTTTTGATACTGTATCCCATGGGATCCTCACAGCCAAGCTTGAGAAGT
>WYEA01015892.1:0-48893 GCA_033558465.1 Alcedo atthis
GGTGGGGGGGGTGGAGGGAAGCGAAGGCAGGAAGCGGGGGTGTGAGGGGAGCTCAGGGGGCGGGAAGCGGGGGTGTGAGGGGAGCTCAGCGGGCAGGAAGTGGCGGTGTGTGAGGGGAGATCAGAGAGCAGCGATGTGTGAGGTGAGATCAGCGGGCAAGTGGCGGTGTGTGAGGGGAGATCAGAGGGCGGGAAGCGGCGGTGTGTGAAGCGAGATCAGCGGGCGGGAAGCGGCGGTGTGTGAGGGGAACTCGTTGGGCGTCAAGCGGCAGTGTGTGAGGGGAGCTCAGCGGGCGGGAAGCGGCAGTGTGTGAGGGGAGCTCAGGGTGAGATGTGGCGATGTGTGAGGGGAGGTCATTGGGCGTCAAGCGGTGGTGTGAGTGGAGCTCAGAGGGTGAGAAGCGGTGTGTGAGGTTTGCTCAGAAGGCGGGAAGCGGCAGTGAGTGAGGGGAGCTCAGGGTGAGATGTGGCGGTGTGTGAGGGGAGGTCATTGAGCATCAAGAGGCGGTGTGAGGGGAGCTCAGGGTGAGAAGCTTTGGTGTGTGAGGTTTGCTCAGAAGGTGGGAAGCAGCAGTGAGTGAGGGGAGCTCAGCGGGCGGGAAGCAGCGGTGTGTGAGGGGAGCTCAGGACGGGAAGCGGCGGTGTGTGAGGGGAGCTCAGATGGCGGGAAGTAGCGGTGTGTGAGGGGAGCTCAGAGGACGGGAAGCGGTGGTGTGTGATGGGAGCTCAGCAGGCAAGCTGTGGTGTGTGAGGGGAGCTCAAAGGTCTGGAGGCGGCGGTGTGTGAGGAAGTCTTCGTGGCTGCAGTATGTCAGCATCCTTTTACCTGAGAAATCCTGTAGATCTATGAGCATGTCTGTCTTTTCAGGCCTTCCTTTCAGACTGACTGTGGCAAGTGATCCTTCTGGTGAAAACTGTCAGTGAATTAGGCTCTGTAACTAGGCTTTCAAAGGGCCACTGGTGGGATCAGTGCTGCTGAAACCAGAAGTTACTGTGAACAGTTCTGCTGAAATGCCTGCCAAGTAAATCAATCTGGTTGTGTGTTGGGAGCAGTTTGACAGCACTGCCAGCCCAGGTAAAGAGTTGTTCCTCCTCTCTACTCCTCCTCATTTACTCCAAGGCTTCTCACCACCTCAGCTGTGCCTGCACAGCTCTGAGAGCTGTTTTATGAAGTGTTTTATGAGCCTTGTCCAAGCACAGTTGTGTCTGATACAGTTATGTTACACAGTTTTACCCCTGGACTCCTGAAAATAAGCTTTGGAGTCAAGTTTTAGACTTCTAGACTGGTTTTGAAAGGTGAGCTTTGATTTCATTCATTGAAAAGAGGCCTTGCATTTTTCAAAATATACCTTCTTGGCATGAATACTGAGGCTTTTTTCTAACATATTTGAACTGAATGAAGGTCATGTTTATTTAAAGATGTCAACTTGGAATATACTCTGTAAGATCTGAAAAGCAACATTTTGTAGGCTAGTATATCCAAGATGTGTTTTGGATACAGTTTCAGGTATTGTCTGTAATATGGGCATTTTAAACCAAAATTTAGAGGAAACTGGTAGAAAATTGATGCCTGGGCACTACAGTCACCCTGCAGTGTTTTTTCTTTTGCTCTGGCTTTTTCAGGTTACTTTCACAAAGTGTTTATATGCACACCTGAAGCAGCAGAAGTTTGTTCCATATAGACGCTGTGGATACACACCCCCTTCCCAGATCACCCTGAATACAAAGCCTGTGAGATGGGCATGACAAGCCCATCAGAGTCATAGAGGTGAATCTAGGGGAGTATCTTTCAAATACATGAAAAGAGAAATATTCCTGCAGTGTTCCAGTGCCATTTTTGTGAGTAATTCCCAAACAGCAAGAGGCTCATTCACGATTCCTGTTCAATGGTAATGTGGACGTGGCAAATCCACCCTGTTGTGGGAATCATGCAATTGTCTTTGATTTGGTTTAGGGTGCACCATATGATACTGCAGCCAGTTCATAACTGCCTGTGAAAACACCTTATGCCAATATGCTATATTCTGTTACAAGTACACATGGCACAGCAGCATGATTTGGTTGGATTTTCTCAGCACTGAAGTTCTGTGTGACAAATAGACATTTTTAGGAAGCCTGACTGTGAAAAGGATGGGGAAGGAGAATTATTTATATTCAGACTTATGATTTGCATTAAATAAGGAGAACTGGAAGGATCTGCAACATGCTCAGAACTGTTGTGTATGGCAGAAAATTACTTCCAGAAATCTGTTGCCAAGCCAGAAAGTTGAGCCACTTGAAATTCATAAGTAATTGTACACAATAACTAAAAGTACTTGAAATTATCTTTTTTTTTTTTTTTAATGCTTGTTTCAAAAAGTCCTGAACCATTTTCTCTACTTCATCTGGTGCTGTGGCTAGGACAGAGGTGTATTAATTCCTCTAGAATACTCTCTTCTAGTAGAAGTTATTGCTTGAGTAACTGTTTATCTTGGTTTTGTAAAATGCTGAGCTATTCCAAGTGAGTTAAGAGGTGACTGGAATAATTTGGTTGGTTGGCTATAGAAAGTATTTAAAAGTTCCATTGAAAAGCAATCCCAGTGAATAATAAATACAGAGTGATCTGCCTCCCTTACTCCAGACAGGCAGCTGGCTGTAGATTGCTCCTAAAGATTGAATCCAAAAGAGAAATCATTACAAAAATATCTGGGAGTTTGCCAGTTCATAGTATCTGACTGGTAGTTGTTTGAATTTCCAGTGTGTGCTGTTTGGGATCTGGCAGTTCTAATGTTTACCAAGACAAAATAAATGTAAAGGAAAAAGGAAACACGGTAACTGGGCTTTGGAGCAAGGAACTGCAGTAATTGACTGTGCCTTGTTTTGGCCAATACTATCTGTGTAACATTCTGGTACTTCCCCAAAATCCACTTCTCTTTTGGACATATTTGCACAGAAGGAAGAAAGAGGCATTTGAGTGAAAACCTGCATATAGAGAGTATGATGCTCTTGGTGTTGTAAAGCTATTAAAAATCTATTCCAATAAATCATTGTTTTGGTTTTTTGTCTTCTAGCTCTGTTGAAGTGAGTCCAGGTGAGGAAATCTGGCCTGTAAGAGACCAGCTTAAACAGACTTCTGCACAAGAATTCCTGTACAATAATATGTCCTGTACTCTTTCAGATGACAGTTGGCTGGAGATTACACCAGATTACCTAGATCAGATGCTGAAGGATGCAAGAAATGAATCCCTTCCTTCCTCAAATGAAGAAGAGCAGAATATGACTCGGAAGCTGTCATTGCTGAAAGCATGAAGGCTTTTGTATCCAAAGTTTCAATGGACAAAGGAGCAGAAATGGCATGGTAGGAGTATCTTCAGGTGTGGTGTGCCTGGTGTAGAATGTGTTTCCATTCAGCTGCAGCCCTTTGGTTGTATCTGTAATGCAGAGAATCAAAGTTGGAAAGTTTTCTACTTAGCAGAGGCCTGAAAGAAACCCATGTTAGCAGTGAATATGTAGCTGCTTTTCATAGAATCATAGAATTGTGAGGGTTGGAAGGGACCTAAAAGATCATCCAGTTCCACCCCCCTGCCATGGGCCTGGACACCTCTCTAGGTCAGGTTGCTCAGAGCCACATCCAGCCTGGCCTTCAAAACTTCCAAGAATGGAGCTTCCACCAGCTCTCTGGACAACCTCTCACCACCCTCATGGGGAAGAAATTCTTCCTGATATCTGATCTGAATTAACCCATCTCTAGTTTTAACCCATTCCCTCCAGTCCTGTCACTACCCCACAGCCTAAAAAGTCTCTGCCAGCTTTCCTGGAGCCCCTTCAGATCCTGGGAGCCACAAGAAGATCTCCCCTGTCTACTTGCCTTATGCTCTTAACTGCTTGACCCTTTTTAATTAGTGTCAATGTCTGACTTACAATGCAGGTTTTTTTCAGTTATTTGAAAAAAACAGCCAACCAACATCAGCCCAAACCCACCCAGAAAAAAATGGCAAACCACCCAATGAAGCCCTTAGTGCTTTTCTAGGCTGGAGACCTCAGAGATCCTCAGCTTTTTAACTCTTTCTCTAAGGTCTAACATCACCACTTTGTTCCAGAAGGATTCAGGCATGCTTATTGCACTGGTCTTTGGTGCAATTTTTGTTTGTCCACGACAGAGTTGTTAGTTTTCTTTTCTGTTTCATAACAGGAATTCCTTCCAGGCTAGGAAACTGTCTTGTGGGGTGCATTGCTGTGGAAAAGGGTATCATGAACAACTTAACAGCTTTCTGGTGTGAAACTGTAGCCAAGAAATGAAGTAAGTAATGGAGGCAGAAGACTATCCTACCATGTGAAGTGTGGATTGGAATAGAACATATAGTTAAGAGGCATGACACTCCCAGATGGATATTCACCATTTTTCAAGAATAGAAAGATGGGAACTGAAGAACAAAGACAACATGAAGGTAAAGCTCTGTTTATTTGGAAAAAAAAAATGTAGGTGATCTGACCACTGTTGCAGGTAGGGGGCAGGAAATTAGAATTTCTGTTAATGTACTAGGGCATCTTCTGGTCATTCTGCTCAGTCAATCCAGGTGTATGCATTGCTGCATGAGTGACAATATATCTTCCCTTACACAGCTGCTTGCCATCTGCTGCTGAGTTTGAGGGCTGGAACCCCTCTCTGTGAGGTCAGGCTGAGAGACTTGGGCTTGTGAGTAGTGAGCTAGTTAGTAGAGTGAGCCTGGAGAAGGCTCCATGAGACCTCCTTGCTGTCTTTCAGTGCTCAAAGGGGCCTGTCAGAAAGATGGGGAGGAACTTTTTAGCAGGGCCTGTTGTGACAGGACAAGGAGTGATGGTTTTAAACTCAAAGAGGGGAGATTGAGACTACATATAAGGATCACATTTTTTACCCTGAGGGTGGTGAGGCCCAGGTTGCCCATAGAGGTGGCCGATGCCCCACCCCATCCCTTGCAGCTGCTCATGGTTACTTACTAAATGACTTGAACAGTCATGTAGTCAGGGCATTCCATTAATGTCCTCTCAGGCTAAACATCAGATTCAGCATGTGCCAACTGTGTCTTGGAGCATGTTTTAAGGTGAAGTGATTTCTTGATATAAGTGTTTTCTCTTTGACCTGTAATGCTGAAGAGAGTTTCTGCCATTCACAATGGATAAGCACTCCTTGGGGTAGGAAAATGGGACCTTTCCATGAAGTAGCAGAGCAGCCCACAGTGATAGCAGAGCCTGTGGTGAATGAATTATCAGTCCACACTATATCCAGGTAAGATTTTTCCCAGCTCCCTCAGAGACAGACAGGTTGTGTCCTGTGGTTTGGTTAATTTAATTCTCTGCTGGCACTTTTTGGAGATAAACTTCACTTGTGTGCCCTGCTGCTTTTAGCAGGGAGGTGGGATGCTGCTCTGAGCCTGCTTACATTGCTCTCCAAAAAGCTGTTTCAAATGAATTGGATTAATGTTGCCATTTATTAGCTGCCTGTGTATCCTGCTGACTGGTGATATTTGTAGCCACCTGGGTTGTGGGTTCTCAGGTTGTTTTTCTGTCCTGTTGATAGGTGTCTATTGTCTGTAATTGCCCATAACCATTCCTGCTTTCTCAGCATGAGGAACATGAACACCTTTATTGTTTCATGCCTAAGTCAAAAAGCTATGGATTAAGGATTTTATTAGACAGTATAAAATGGAAGGCTTTCAAAAGATGTGGTGAGATTATTGCCTTGTTATTCTTGCTCTGCTGAAAAGAAAATGTCCTTGATGATAATTAAAAGGAACATGCAGATGTTTAAAACACTGTTTTACAAGGTGAGACACAGAAGCAAACAAATGAGAAACTAGCTCTGTTCTTTCTCCTTGTAGAAAGCAAGTAGCAACTGACCAAGTCTGAAAAAGCCTGGGCTAGTCAGAGTATTAGACAGAGTGCAAGTGTTAGAGTTGTCCTCAAGCCTGTGGCTATCTCATAGCTTCAGCCTGGCAGTGTCTGGCCCACCAGCACAGAGCAGCAGGAATGATCACATCTCCAGTAACCAGCCTGTCTTCTGCTGTGCTGCCCACATCACCCCAAAGGGACACGCTGCAGCTTGCTTGGCAAAGATGTACCCTGGCAATATACACAGTGTGAACACAAGGGCAAAGCACACCCAGCTCAGGTGAGTGCAGAAGTCCCACAGCCCTTCCTCCTTTCATTCACGGGTGCTACTTTCTGCTGTTGAAAGTTAAATGGTATGTGGGCTCCTGTGGTGTGTCTGGCTGGGCTGGAGAGGAGAAGGCAATGCCTTGGCTGGACTGGAGTACAGTCTTATCAGGATGACTGACAGATTGAGTTCATGAACATTAAAGACATGCTGTGACAAATGGTTTTTATTGACAAGGTAGCAATGGTAGAAGAGTTGTTTGCACAGGTCACCAAGGCATGAATTAATCCTCTCCCAACAGCCTCAAAGAAAACTAACTCTGAGGAAATAGGGCATGTCCCAACATTGTGAGCAGGCTGCCTTTTGGACTCGCTGCTCACGTCTCAGGGCTCCCATTTTGTACCACTGCTCTAAGGGTCTTTGTCTACAACAAATCCTAATGGTAGCAGTCAGTGACGCATTTCTGTTCCACTCCAGGTCCTCATGCTGATGGCTTTGATATCCTGGCATTTGAACTCTATGAGTGAGTAGGCAGAAAGGACTGTCATCCTGAAGCAGCAGCAATCAGACATCCTTCCAGCTGTCTTTTTCACTGAGCTTTCCATGCACAGACTGTTGTCCAGAGAAGGGATAGCATTCCATTCCATCAGTAAAATGAAATTAGCTCTCCATGCAAGTCACACTTTTGGCAGAGGGTAAGAGGTGTTGCACCTTTTAGGAGTTTCTCTGATGAGTGCAGCAGTTCCTCTGTTACCTGTTCTTCTAATATCCTGATACGTAGCTTTTGCTCTTCCACTCTCTACCACCAGATAGCTCTGTTCTCTCTTCCTTGGGATGGAAGTAACACTTGTCTTACTGCTGAGGATGTCTCTAGTGGTGCCTCTAGAGATATTTTTAGTTGCTCAGATATATCAACAAAGAAGGAGCCCATTTGACAAAACATTAGGAAAAACTGGAAGACTGAATGGGAAGAGAAGCAGAGGGAAGGGAAAGCATACAAACAATAGCTTTTTTTTTCCTGATGTGTTTGTTTGCTTGATTTGGTCTGGTCTTAGTAGTTTTTTGTTTGTATGCTTGTCTGTTTGCAGGGGCTTTTGGTGAGTTTTCATTGTTGTTTTTGTTGGTTTGTGGGGTTTTTTTGGGGGAGGGGAGGTGTTTTTTGTTGGTGGGTTTTGTGTTGTTTTGGGGTTTTTTTGGTTGTTTTTTATTCCTTTTCTGGAAAACTTGTGCATTTGATGTCCATCCAACATGGATAAAATTGAGGGAAATGGGACACAGGTGCCAGGGACTCACCATTCTGTGTCTTGTTGGGCAACAGCAGCAGCTGGTCATGAAAAGTTTGATGCTTTGGGATTAATAATTTTATTGTACATTCACTGGAAGTCTTGGGATCTCAAAGGCAATCCACTGTACACAGAACTGTCCTGAGGATGATTAGAAAAGGCTTTGTAGGTCATGTACCTGAGTATAACTCTGCCATCAGCCTGGTGCTGTCCTCCCTGTAACATACTTTGCCTTCAGCAACTTTGAAAGCTCTTGTATCAAGCTTTTGTAGTTCTGGTGAAATTGCAGACTTGATGAAGTCATGCCTAAGCTGGTTTGGAAGTTTGCTGCTTCACCCACTCATGAATCAGCTGGTGAGCAATGGCCTGTTTAGGAGGGAACCAGGGTAAAAGACAACCATCATCTTGCTTTGGAGATCTGGGCTCTCTCTTGAGACCCTCCACAATTTCCTCTAGGCCAAACCAACGGGCTTCCTCCAGTTCCAGGCCATTCATGCTGATCTGGGAAGAATTCAGAGAGTAGCAATGCTTTAAATCAAATTGAAATGGAAACAATGGTACCTGGCTTGCTCTTGCACCCACCAAGATCCTATGCTAGAATGCCCCAAGTGCTGCATCAATGCCAACACATTAGGTGTTGATAGCAGTACAGGAAAGGACATTACTATCCACCAGGACTTTGTGCCCTTCATTTCCTTGGGGAAGCCACAAATCAGGTTGCCCTGTATCATAATGGCACTAGCCTGCAAAGCACAGTAATTAACACATCAGAAGCTGCACGTTCTGCGGAAAGTATTATATTAATAGAGATTATTAATGCAGAGATTACCTCCTCTGCAAAGTTCAGAGGAGAAAATATAGGGTGTTGGGCTCTGGGCTGGTCTATGTACAGTGATCTGTGCAAACTCTGGCACATTGCATCATAAGGCAATTATTATTTTGGAAGTTTACACCTGTAGGAAAGCTGATGGAAACTGAATTTTGAGAGAATCTGATGTTCTCCAAACTCAAGTCTGTGGACTGAAAGAGATTTTACTACATAAGATGACAGTGAAATGCCTCAGGGGAACCTGAGTCTGCTCACCTCAGCCTGCTGTGCTCTCACCAAGGCATGACAAGCTATCATTAAGGAGCTGCTGGGAAAGGGCCAGTGCTGAGAAGCTGAGTATTGGAGAGACTCCACCTCCAGGCCCACCTCTTCTGCCACCTCTCTCCGGACTGTCTCCTCCACGTTTTCACCTGGAAGCAACCACAGTTAGGTAAGGACGGCCTGGCCTCGGGGCAGCAAACCGTGGCAAAGAAAACACAGGCGTGCTCATTTCTGAGGTGTCCCAGCCCTGACCACTCGGGCACAGGCAGGAGCTCTGACTGTGCTGACCTAGAAACTTTTGTCATCGGGATGCTCAATTAAATCCACCAGCAATGCTTACCTCCCTTAAACAGAGGCATCAAAGACATTTTTGGCTTGGTCACTATACAGTTGGTAGACAGAACAATGCTGCCTCTCTTCATCCTTTCCCTTTTCAAGCCATTTTCCCTCCTGTAATAAGAAGTCTGCTGTTTTTCTTCTGAGCCAGGCTGCACTAGACACAGAACAGCCTGGAAAAGCATCCAGGGTTCTACCTGGGAAATCTTACACTTGTGTTTACCTGCAGGGGCTAAAGCAAGTGCCAGACACACATTGTTCCATTCCCTTCAGATACCCACAGCTATTCTGAATTCTGCCTGAATGGCAACACGGGAACTGTTTTGATCCAGTATGCTTTTCCTGATACTACCTCCATCCTCCTCTCCAAACAGGCATTTGCTTGAGATCCCATTCTTCTGCCCCCACATCCTGCATGGCCAAGGCCAGCACGATGGACCAGGAATGACCTTACCCATGTCACAGAAGCCTGAGAGTGCAGTGTACATCCCCCGGGGAAACGAGGACTGGCGGGCGAGGAGGCACCGACTCCCGTCAGACACCAGGGTGATAACCACTGGAGACATCTAAATGCATCAAAGAGTAAAGTCAGGAGTTCAGACTAAACAAGTACATGCAAATTCTTGCTTTTCCCAGCTCACTGGGAATAACACTGAAGTAGCTGGCTCCATGCAGAGTACTCCTGCTGCCTTTTACAGGATCCCCAGCACCACTGGCTTGTGGCCACAGAGCCCCTGTGTTGCTTACCTTTGCTTTCCACATGCTCACCTGAGGATAGTAAGTTATTCCACTGGCGTGGCAGACACGCTTGCTGCCAGACACGTTTCTCTGAGTGGGCTGCCCAGTTTTGCTACAGAACTGGTGGAAATCATGCCACCGGAGAAGGGACTGGGCCTGTCAACATCAACAGAGAAACACAATCTTATTTATAGCTGGGCAAACAGATGATTCAGAGCAGTCTCCCTGAACGATGCTTTGCTGTCTTCTCAGCGTGCAGTCATGGGGATAAACTGTGATGCTGTTTGGAAGCCTCAGAAAAGTAAAGGAAGCATGGGAACTGCTTTGAAAAATAGCAGATTCTGTAACTGATGTTTAATGCTTCTTGCTTTAGCATCCAAATTTGAGCATATTCTAGGGAGGTGGAGAAAAGTTCTCTTTTGGGATATAGTGGGAGTAGTAACAGGAACTGAACTATTCCAAGGAGTCTCCAACCCTCAATATCTTCCTGAAAAATTGCCCAACCACCACAAACATTACAGAGCAGGAAAAGAAATATTAAATATTTCTACTTATGGCTCACGGCAAATGATTTTCACACAGGTCTTAGGGCTTCCAAACATATGGCATCTGCAGAGCAACAGCTTCTAAATGAGTAGTTTTAAAAGAGCAGCTCTAATTCTGTTCAGGAAATTCAGTTTGCCAAGAAGATGACAGAAAAACATTACCTGATCGTTGTTAAGATGAGGACAAGCTGGGATTGCTGTGACTACTGGTGAGATCAGTATGTTTAATACTGGACATTCAGCAGGTTGATGCTACATGTTACTGAGGTAATTTTTATGCTGCTTGCCTGTTTTCACTGCAGCTTGCTTTTTGAGATCACCAATTTGGGAAAGCTGCTGTAATTCACAGTATGTTTGTACCTAGGTCCCTGGAAGTGTACAGCAGGTATTTCCAAATGTGTGTTAAATCATAACAGGAGACAAGAAGGGTTGATGTTAAAAACCACAACTTCTTAAAGTAAAAAAATCCTGTAGGATACCGAAGCCAGCAAAGGAGAATCCTTCCCATCCACCACGAAGAGAGCCTTTCGTAAGTCAGTAAACGATCCCTTGAGTTCACACTCAATGACTGATTTCTCCAAAGCTCCTGTTTAAAACAACAACAACTCTTTGATCTCATAAATTCCAGGTATTGACGCCCTTCATTCTTCCAGTATACAATTTCTGGAAGTTCCCATGGGAAGTGACATCACATCAGTGGTAACATTCCCAAATGAGAAGTGGCCTGCCAACAGCCCACCTTTGCTAACACAGGCACAGCCATGCAGTGCTGTGGCTCTGAACCTCCACACTCAGTAAGAGACTCATCAGAGTCCTCTTGGGCAGTAAATGTTCCCCCAGCAAGGACCAGGGATGCTGCCTGAGCAGCATCTTCATCTCAGTGCATCAAGCATGATGCTGACACAGAGGGAAGAGGAGTCAACCCAACCTAAATCCAGGGCAAAGTGTGGTACATGCTCATCTGAACAACTGATCAGCACCGACTTCTCCATCCACTGGGCAGTCTCTTTGAATTTCTCCAGGATCCTTTTCATCTCTAAACAGCAAGGGAAAGGGAAAGAAAAAGCTGGGATGAGAGCAAATTCCTGCACTCATGATGATCTCTCTGGATCTTATAGGCACACAAAAATGGCTCAGGAGAGAGAGGGCACCAGACAAGTGGTTCCACCCAGATGGAGACCAAGTCTGTCTGTCTTCCTAGGTGTTCCCTGTGTAAAGCTGAAGATACAGATGTTGTCATGCTTGAGGAGCAGCTGTTCGTTTTGTTTCTGTACTACATGAGCCAATATCTCAGAGAAAGCTTCCCCTGCATTATACCAAATAACCTTTGTGTAGCAGGTAGACCTTGCTTGGTTTTCTACCAGCCCTTTCTCTTCAAAAGGCATGGCCCCAAATGTTTAGAACTGATTGTCTCAAAACAGATCAGGCATATATATGTTGATTCTGTGTTTGATAAGCACAAGCAGGAGTTTGCTTATAAATATCTAAAGGCCAAGTTTCAGCAGGACAAGGACAGATTCTTTTCAGTGGCACCCAGTGCCAGGACAAGGGGCAACGGGCACAAACTGAAACACAGGAGGTTCCATCTGGACAGGAGGAAGAATGTCTTTCCTGTGAGGGTGCCAGAGCCTGTCCCAGACTGCCCAGAGTGGTTGTGGAATCTCCTTCTCCAGAGAGATTCCAAACCTGCCTGGACAGTGTGATCCTGGGCACTCTGCTGTAGGTGACCTTGCTGGAGCAGGGCAGTTGGACAAGATGATCTCCAGAGGTCCCTTCCAATACCTATCACGCTGGGATTCTGTGTCTGCATGCCAAAGTTTTAACTCCAGCCAGTCTTTAGGTGTTAACAAGTAGTGTGCTGTTAACACAGCAGGCTGTTCCAGCCCAGCTTGCTAGGTTTCCAACCCCCCTGGAGCTGTTTATTGTAAATGACACTGGATCATTTTGTCTCTGTGATCCAGGAGACAGATCTTTCCAGCCACATGCTTACCTCCTGCACTGAGCTCTGGTACCAAATACTTATTCCCAACTTTCTGTAGGAAGGGGGACAGATTGTGAAAGAGGTAGAAGATTCCTGAGGTCTGGGCTTGTCTACAAAGGCTGTCATCTTCCTTTAGTGCATTTAAGTATCTGCAGTGAGAAAAACATGGGGAAGATGAGTTCAGGATCATACTGAGATTACCTGTGTTGTGTTTATTTGAGTATGTTTTTTTCATTTAGCAGGGAGGCTGAACAGACAGTACAGTTTTGATGTATTCCACATGCTTCTGGAGCTTCTGACAGCTGAGTCTGCTCTTTGCAGATGAATTTCCACATGGCAGAAAATACTGCAATTCTTACTTCCAAAGAGTAGTCAGAGGATAATTAACCAGTCTCTTAAACCAAGATGTCTGCTTTATAGGTGTAAACATATGTGTGCAGGAAACCTCGATCTTCCCTTTCATCCCCCCAAATCTGGATGGCTCCAAGTCCTGGCTGGGAATGCTACTGAGCACTTCAGATGGTGAATACACTTCCCATCAGGCTATGTGCATGACTTCAGGACACATTCTATCTGTCATGCTGATATCAGTGGTAAAGATCAAGCTGAAGTCTTAGGGCCCAGCTGGCTGAGACCTCGGGAAAAACAAACATTGGAAAAAGGGTGTTGGGATGTGTTTTTTTGAGGTTGTATTTGCCATGAGTTGAGCACCATTGCTGCACATCTGCCTTGCACTTTAAGAGCTCTTTAGCTAGGACAGCAAGCATAGGCATTCATTAACAGAGCTTCAGCCTGAGAGAACCAGTTCTTATCAGCACTGAAGGGAGTGATTTTGACTGTTATCATTTACAGAACTCACACAGCATTACTATATCATTGCTGAACTGTTAAAAGATTAACCCCCAGGTTAGATCTAGCTATGGCTGCTTATTGACAGTGGACTCCAGAGTGCCAAACTCTGGTTTTCTTCCTGTGTACACAAGAACTGGATCAGAACTCACCTCATTTTTCTAACATAGGTAGAGTGTAGCCTGCAGAGAGAGGAAGCTCTTCTATACGCTGCTTGGTACATCACAGCCATAGCCAGCACCTACAGGTGGCTGTCCCTGCCTAAAAAGAGAAGCATAGAGTGAAGCAGCCCTAGAAAGTTAAGCTTGATTTTAGAAGTGCAGTAACTCATTATATCAGCAATCTGTCCCTCGCAGGGTCTGCAGACTGTTGCCATCTGCTCTCTAAAATTATTACTTTGGTCTTAGTCTCTAGTCATGCATTAAACCTGATTTCATGGGACTTTTAAGACTATTTAAAGAGACCTCTGTTTGTTTCCACCTGTCAATGTGCACAGGTCTTACAGAAGTTGTTGTAAGACTAGACTAAATGCTCCTGCCTTGAATTGGATCCCTGGGTTAAAGAGCAGTGAAGGGGGCTGCTCTCTTGTTTGTGTCCTCCACAGCTGCAACGGCCTCGATCCAACTGCAAGTCCCACTGCAGCACACAGTGCCTCTGTGGGAAAGGCAGTGATGCCAGAGAACAACAGCCACAGGATCAGCTGCAGAGGAGAGTTCCCCAAGTCAGATGAGAGGCAGCAATTGCAGCTGAACTGGATCACATCCAACTACGAGTAGGTTTTGTGCCAAAGGCTCCCACCACACGCTTTCAGCTCAGGCTGTCTCAGTCTGCAGTACAAACTGAGCTTCAGGCTGTCAAGAATAGCCACAACTGCTACCATCCCTCTCATCTGTCTGAAACAAAACCGAGCTGTGACTCACAGTCCTTAACAATTGTTTGGAATAGTTCACTTTTCAAGCGTAGGGCTTGCAGCCCTTTAAGGAGGAAGTTACGTTTGCTTCGAATTAGAGTCACGTAAGCACTGCCAAAGAAGAGTCTGAGAGTCCTTCCCTTCGGTAAAGGGCAGGGATGGCTCCCGAGCCTGGCTGGTGCCTGAGCAGAGGCTCCCGTTTGTACACGGAGCTTGTGCCTCGTAACCTCTGACATCTCTGCCCCAGATCCCTCTTTCCCACTCTCAGCCGAGGGTCGGCTCCACCGGGCCGATCCCTGGGGATCCGGGGACGCCAGGCCTGTTTGTGGAAGTGGCTGCGGGGATGGAGCATCAGCGTCGCTGGCCGCAGGCTGGGGCAGACGCCGGCGAGGAGGGGGTCTGTCGCAGCGCCCGCGACTGAATCGATTCGGCGGTGCGACGATTGCGCGTCTGTCGCTTCTCCGCCCCCGCGTCTGGCAGAGCCTGGCGTGTGAAACTCTCCGGCGCCTGAACCCAGGGGGTTACGAACAGCCCCGCGCCTTGCCGGGGACCGGCTGGGGGACAAGAGGAATAATTAATAGTACCTGGAACAAAGAAATGCAGCGTGGGCCGGTGTTTAACCCCTTCCTTCCTCGGAAGCACACTGCCGGCTAGGGGTCAGAAGCACTGCAAACTCACGCCACAGTAAAAGTCGATCTCGGGTGGGCAGCCCAAACTCCGCTGCCTTGCCGTAAATGCCACCAGCGCCGCACAGCCGGCCGCAGGTGGGGACAGGCCGGGTGTTCCCCACAGGTTTTCCCCACTTACTGCGCTCTGCGCCGAAGGAACGCTCTCTCCAGCAGCAGGGAGCAGCTGGACAGCCCCACGTTGACCTCAGTTAGGGGCACAGCTCTGAGAGCAAACGGGAGCAGCTGTTTTGCCTGGACGAGTCGTTCTTCCCCCACTGGGAGCGCTGGGAAGTGTAGTTCTGCCCAGGCTGCTCGCAAGCCCTTTTGCAAAGCTCGATGGCTGACTGCCTGCTCCCGATTTTGATTAACTTCTGGAGCTAGTGAGGCTGCCCGGGAGTAAACTCTTTTGGGTTTGTTTCTGTTTCCACACCTGCTTTATTCCATCAGAAATGCCTGTCTTTTGCCAAGCAGAAGTAATCATGAGAACAACACTACTGGGGTAATTTGACCTGCTCTTAGCAGAGGAGTTTGTTCCTCTTTATTTATTTTTCTTTCTGCCCTCCTTCCCCCTTTATTTTTTCTTTCTTCCAAGCTTCTCTGCTTCTGTATCAGTAACACTCAGGCATTGTTTAAAGTTAAGGACCATGTGTCCTCAAACAGGAAAATATGCCAAGAGCTGGATGTATCTACAGGACTGAGCTCTTCAGTGTTCAAGCACCCCAACCCACTGTTGCATTTGTATAGCTCTGGTTAGAAGGAGCTCTTTTCCAAGACAGATTTCAGAATAATGACAAATTATTTTCATGCCTTTATAAGTGAGCAGTGAGCAAACAGATTCCTCTGAAGTACTGAAAACATTATTCTGGGCTGGGACCTACCTGCCTATATTTAGCACAAAGAGAATTGTGTAAACATAGGAAAGCTAATGCTTTTAGGGCAGCCTTTTGCTTTTGGCTCATAAATTGAAGTGTTCTGATCAAGAATTTATGTCACTCAATTTCAGCTTTTAAAAATAATAAACAGAAGATGCAGGGAAATAGCACTTCTGTTACCAGCATTAGCAGTTTTAGTTTCATTATGCTTGACTGCTATTTGTGTGCTTCCTGAAACAGAGTAAACCCAATCTGATTAATCTTCTAGACTAATTGGATTAATGGACAAAACACATCTTACCTTAATAAGATAAAGGATTGAAATATAATCTCTAAGGGAAGTATCCACCCTTCTGTTAAAACAAACTAATAGATTGATTGACCCTAACTGCCTCCAGAAATGGATCTTGCAAGAAGAGCTGGCTTTAGAGGGCAGCAGTTAGGGGAGATAGTTTGGATGTCAGATGTTGAGACAGCCTCTCAGACACCAAGCAATTGGTCATTTGGTAAGTGCACCCTGTCCACGTGAAGGATGAAAAAGAAGGGAATCCCTGAGACTCCCCTGATGCAAAAAGAACAGACAAGGGGGATGCAAGCAGGGGGAACAAATATTTGTGATTATCACATGGCCAAGACTGCAAAAAAAGGTAAAATTTTGTAAGGTTAAAAAAAAATATCTGGGTTTTAAAAATGCTTCTATTGTTATTAGCAGATGGTAAAAGATTTTTTAAGCCACAGAAGTGGCTGGAAAATGTAATTCTAGGCTAATACCAGTTATACCAGTAATCTTGCTTTCTCTTGCTGTTCTGTTGATGCCTTTCCAGCAGCCTGCAATAAAGAGAAACACTCACTAGGATTGCTAACAGCTGGTCCTTGCAAACAACTGTTCATGGTGTTAAATACATATAGCTAGCAAACTCACGCTGAAAACTTATGGTCAGGGCACAAGAAATCTCTTGGTTAAAAAAAAAAATATTTCTTTTTTAGGAAGAGCCCAAGGAAAGACAAACCACTTCTTTAAAGAGAACGTTAATAAGTAGTTTTTCCCTGTATCATTAAATTTTAGATGAAAACTAACCCAATCTGGCTTTTCTCTGAAGTTAGACTTGGAGCATCTATGATGTATAGCAGGGACTCCAACAGCTGCTCATGCTCAGGGTGGGGACCTCAAAAGACAGAAAGTGTCTTTTTTGATCCTGCTGGTTACATCCTGTGCTCCTGACACTTGAATAGTGTAGGGTGGACACTTGAACATCTGAGTGCCATTTGAGTGGGATTTGCTGATTTCCATTTATTGGGGTAGTGTGTGTATTTCTTCTTTTCCACTCCCTGCTGTTCTTGGTTAGGGAAGTTCCTCCAGCTCTGGTACTGATCTGCTGCACTGCACGAGCTAGCTGATGATTGGATACAGCTTCTTGACTGCAGGGAATTCCTTCATTTTGGGAGCAGACTAGAACCATTTGATGAACATGTGTGAAACTGGAGGAGGCTCCATTTCTTTACAAAGAGTAAACCCAAGTTCATTGAATCACAGAATGATCTGGGTGTGAAGGGACCTTTCAAGGCCACCCAGTCCAACCCCTGCAGGGAGCAGGGACAGCTGCAGCCAGAGCAGGGTGCTCAGAGCCCCAGACAACCTCACTGGGATGGTGCCAGGGATGGGGCATCAACCACCTCTCTGGGCAGCCTGGGCCAGGCTCTCACCACCCTCAGGTAAAAGATGTCTTCTTTATATGTAGTCTAAATCTCCCCTTTTAGTTTAAAACCATCACCCCTTGTCCTGTCATAACAAGCCCTGCTAAAAAGTCTGTCTCTATCTTTCTGCCAGGCCCCTCTAAGCACTGAAAGGCAGCAAGAAGATCTCCCCAGAGCCTTCTCCAACTGTCCCAGCCTGGCCTCCCAGCAGAGGGGTTCCAGCCCTCAGATCACCTTTGTGGTCTTCCTCTGGACCTGCTCTAACAGGTCCATGTCCTTCTTGTGCTTAAGACTCAAGACCTGGACACAGTGCTTCAAGTGAGATGTTTTAAAGTTGTTAATATGCTTAAAAAAGATAAGGGATGCTATGGGCTGACTGGGTGTGATATCAACATGACTCACCTATGTAATAAAAAATCTGCTTGCAGGTCATGGTCTGTTGTCTTCAAAAGAAGACACTGAAGAACTGGAAAGGTTGAAAGAGAAGAAGCAGTATGATCAAAGTATTGGAGTACGGCCACTGCAAGGAACTAGGCTCTGAGGCTTCAACCTGTGTAAGGGACAGGTACCAACTGTTTGCTGCAACCTGGTTAATCCAATCTAACTACCTGGAGCCACATTCCCAGTGAACAGAGGTGGTTTTCCATGGTCTGGCCAAGGGATAGCACAACTGTTAAGTAGGATGTTGTTGCTGTAAAACACTTCTAGCTCAAGAGAGGAAAAACACTCAACAGAGAACTCTGTGAAGGGTTACTAGACAGACTACATCAGGCTGAGAAAATCCCTGTTTGGAGGGTGGGACAGGCAGCATGGGCTAAACAAAACTGTGGTGTGAGCCACTCCAGCTGTGTTCTTAGGAGGCCTCTTGTGCTTCGTTCTTGGTTTAGATGGACCTTCCTTTTAGTATCCTTCAGCTTATGGCCTATAGAGTCTTCTACAGGATTGGCCAGAAAAGGAAGTATGGTTTTTTGGTTTGTGCTTGCTACAAAAGGAGCCAGTGTTCCTGCTAGAAAACACAGGGGGTCTGCAAATCCTAAAGGAGGTCTGAAAGCCACTTGTTCTGCTGGTGGTTCTCCAGAATTCCTGCTGCACTTGTTCTTAGAGATAGTTAAGTGCTTCTTAAGAAGGTGCTGACATAACATAATTTCTCTGCTAAGACAGCTTGAAGCTGCCTGACTCCACAGCAGGTGACTTGACAGACAAAGTCCAGCACTGAACAATTTACAAACAACTTTTTAATGCAACTGTGATGTTAGTGACTCTGCTGGACTTGAGGAAGGCAGGAGACAATGAGTAAGTACTCTCTACCTGACCAGTAGAAAGCACCAATAAGCAAGATGCTGCCATGCTAAGGGAAACAACTGATTTGACTACTTGGTACATGCAGTCTAAGAGTCTAGAGCAGAAGTCTTGTGAGGAGTGGCTGAGGAAACTGGGATTGTTGAGTCTGGAGAGAGTGTGAAGCTCAGGGGAGACCTTCTTGCCCTTGACAGCTCCCTGAAAGGAGGTTGCAGCCAGGTGGGGTTGGGCTCTGCTCCCAAGAAACAAGTGACAGGACAAGAGGAAACAACCTCAAGTTGCACCAGGGCAGGTTCAGGTTGGACAGAAGGAAAAATGCCTTCCCCAGAAGGGTTGTCCAGGGCTGTCCCAGGCTGCCCAGGGCAGGGGTGGAGTCCCCATCCCTGGAGGGGTTTCAGAGTCATGGAGCTGTGGTGCTGAGGGCCATGGGGCAGTGGTGCCCTGGCACTGTTGGGTTAATGGTTGGACTGGATTATCTCAAAAGAAACAATTGTGTGATCCTATGCTGGGCTTCTTTTAGCAAAAACTTCAGCCCCATGCTTACCAATACAAGTGAACTTGCTTTTGAAGATGTTAATAAACTTGCCATTCTCCACCAACTGCCTTCCTATCTAAAAATACCCTGGATTGTGCAAAAGATGATGAGAAAGCAGAAAATCTCTCTAGAAATAATCTGATGCTACCGTGTGTGAGGTTTTGCCAAATCTCTAGAAGCTGCTGTTAAAAATCTGGCTAGATCTTACAGACTCTCTGGATAACAGGGCTTTATCTAGATGCCTCAGCTAGAAGCTTGGATATCATTCCAGCATTTCCTGCTAGCTGTTGGAGTTGTATTTCTGTTGGAAGATGACCAAAATGAGAGGAAACAAAGTCTTATTTTTTGAGGGGTAGTTCCACTAAAAACTGGCCTTCCTCCTGCTTTGGCACAGCAGCTCTCCCAGCCCTGGTGATGTAGCCAGCTGCATGTCAACATCTGGACAAGAAACAACTACATTCACTTCATCTTGTTTGTTTCTCACAGGAGAAAATGTCATCTCCCATGGTGTTCCCCAAAATGAGGTGTAACACCCAACATTCTGATGTTTGCTCTTCAGAAAGACACTACTGAGGGAGCTGAAGCTGGAGTAGGAGTTTATAGAGAGAATAAATCTTAATTATGGCTTGTGCTGCAACCACCACTTCTCAGTGAGGTGGTTTTAAGCCAGTTGAAAGGAACCCTGCTATCAAGTGTGTGTATCAGAAGGGGATTTTGCCCCCTGTCACTCTGTTGTGGGAGCTTTCCAGCCAGAGGTGGCCAAAATTCCCTGTCCTGGAGGAGGTAGATCCAGGCTGGCCATGCCAGCAAGGAGGTGGCTCTTTATTTGAAGCCCATGTCTATAGAGAAAGGAAAACATTCATAGTCCCCAGTTCTTAGTTGCTGGAGCTCTGATGAACAATTAACCAGTTTATTTAATGAGCCCTAGAAATCAATGGATCTGTTATGGCAAGACACATCCAATGTCTTCCTGTGAAGTCTGAGGGCTCTTGTACTCCAGAGGCACAGCTTTTGATAGTGCCTTGCAAGATCACAGTCACAGAACCCCAGCATGGTAGGGGTTGGAAAAGACCTCTGGAGATCACCCAGTCAGGCCCCCTGCTCCAGCGGGGTCACCCACAGCACACTGCCCAGCATCATGTCCAGGCAGGTCTGGAATCTCTCCAGAGACTCCACAACCTCTCTGGGCAGCCTGGGCCAGGCTCTGTTACACTCCTGGATGCTGCTGTAACTAGGGAAGTTTACATGAAAGTCATGGAAGGAGAGGAGGCTGCTTCAGAAATGGCATTTGATAAAGGTACCATCAATTTGGAAGCATCCTCACTTGGGCTTTGCAGAAGAAGACCAGTGAAGTGCTGGCTGCCAGCAAGGACTTGGATGATGGAACACAGTGTACTGTGAAATCCAGCAGGTCACAGACTGACAGAATCATTTAGGGTGGAAGAGACCTTTCAGATCATCCAGTCCAACCATTAACCCAGCAGTGCCAGGGCACCACAGCTCCATGGCTCTGAAACTCCTCCAGGGATGGGGACTCCCCCCCCCTGCCCTGGGCAGCCTGGGACAGCCCTGGACAACCCTATAGGGGAATAAAATTTTCCTATTGTTCAACCTAAAGCTTCCCAGGCACAACTTGAGGCTGTTTCCTCCTGTCCTGTCACTTGTTCCATGAAAGAAGAGACCCCCCTCAGGGAAACGGGGAGGTGCAAGGTGGGTTTCCAGTCAAAAACATCAATAGATGAAACCAGGAGTCACAGAGAAAAGCAGCTCAGTGTGACAGAGGAGGAGCCCTGGCTGCCGGCCTGCTCCAGAAACAAGGAATTAAGCGGATTACGAGGATCTGTGCATCCAACGTGAGTCAGCAACAAAGCACCACCGTGGTCAAACCGCAACCTCTGGCTGGGGTCTCCCACCATTTTTAGACCTTTTCTGGCAACTTCCAACCCCCTAGCTCGCCCCCTTTGGCTTGGTGCAGCTGGCGGGCTCTATCCCCCCCGCTAGAGGTTCGCTGCTGCGGGTCCTTTCTTTGCCCGTCGGTGCTCGGGAAGGACCAAGCCCCGCGCGTTTTTCGGGGTTTCTTTCCCGGCGGACACGTGGAGCGGCAGCCGCGCCTGCGCACCGGAGGCCGCCGCCGCCGCTGTGACCGGGCTCACGTAGCGCGCGCGCCGCCCTCCCGCGCCGCCCCGCCCCGCAGCCCGCGCGGAGTGCGGCGGGGGGGCGGGGGAGGCGTGTCCTGGGCTCCCGTTAAAAGCCGCGGCGGGGCCGACCGCACGCGCGGTGAGTTACGCCACTGGGCAGCGAGCGCGGTGCTCGCGACCGGCGCCGGTTCCCTCAGCGCTCCCCCTCCACTCCCCTCAGCCGCCGCCTGCCCCGCGCCCCTTCCGCGCCGTCTGCGCTCAGGTGAGGATCGGCCCGACCGCCCCTGCCCCGCTGCTCACCGCTGCCTGCTCGGGCGGGCGGGTGGGTGGGTCAGCGGAGCGCCTGGGAGAGTTGGGGTCCGGGCTCCGCGCGGCCGCCGCTTCGTGTGCGGGGGTGGGGGCGATACGTGGCAGCGCTCCGCCGCCGGCCGGCCCGCCCTCCGGCTCCCTCTCTCTCCCTCTTTCCCGGCGAGGGGCCGGTGTCCCGGCCCTCCCGGCCGTTACGTAACGGGAGCCGGCAGAGCCTCCGGAGGGGGGCGGGAGGGCGCCGGCAGGCAGGGCCTCGGCGGCCCGCCCGCCTTTCCCGCGGCTGGTAGACTAAACACTCCCGCCGCCGCCTCCTCCTCCCCCCCTCGAGAGCCGCGGCCCGGTCCCCGCGCTTAAACGTGGCCCCGACCCTCCGAGCCTTCCCGGGCTGAGGCGACGGTACAGGTGGGGTCCCGCCCTCCGGTCCCGCTCCGGCTCTCGGCACCTCCCGGCATCTCGGGGCCGAATACCGGGGCTCCGTGCGGCTGGCGGCCCCGCTGGTGCTCCCTGGGGAGTCGGGGCGCTGAGCGGCCGAGGGTTGGGGTGGAGGAAAAGTTCTTCACTCTGCAGGGTCTGCGCTGCTTGTCACACCCCGTTTCTGTAGCCGCGGGCGCTGCGTGTGGCAGTTCCATCGTGAGGAATGAAGCTTATCTTCATCTCCCTCTTGGGGTTGGAGCAGTCAGTGGGATAGGTGAAACCTCTCACATCTTTCTTTGCAGTCAGCGTTGCCCATCTGAACCCGATGAGAAGGAGAAATGCACCAGCCTGGTGTCTTCAGGGTGTTGCTGAATGGAGGCAAAATGAAAACGTCATACGTGCTTGGAGTTAATTTTTTAGCTTGCCTGAAAAGCAGGGTGGTCTTTGAGGAAAGAAATGTAAGGGTTACAGAGGGGAGGTAGCAAAAGGATTGCCCGGTATTGTTTGATGCTTTTTTTCCTCGCTGAATTCGGTAAGAGTCGTTGCGGAGGTGCTCAAGTGCCTAAGTGTTCTCCTGGCGATGCTCAGAGCTTCGGTGCTGAAGGTTTTAGTAAATGAAAAGCTATCGGTTGCAACAAATACGTGTTAAATGCAGCTTCGGCTAAGCATGCAGTGCTGACACAATCAGTGCTGATATTTTTCTTTCTTCTCCCCCCTCCCCGGACTCAAAGTCTCAGGAATGTACCAATGCTAAGTGTCCATTCTGCTGTTGAAGGGTGGCTGTGGCATAGGAAGCACAGCTCTAGCTGGTGGTTGATGTAGAAGATGAAGCAGCAGCAGCCTTTCATGAACTGCTATTTGCTGGTTGTGGTGTCCAACTCCTGACCTGTGCTCTTCACTGGGGCTGGGAGATAGAAACCAAGTCAGATGTCGGTGCACAGGGAGAGGGAGGGAGCACTGCCTCATCCCCAGCTGCTTCCTGAGGGATGTGGGTTCGTTCCTGTTGCTAATTCTCTGTGTAGCTCTCCAGGACAGTCATCTGCTGACCCGGCAGAGGTGGTGGTGTGGAGACAGGAGCTGCTGCAGAAACTGGGGTTAACAGCAGGGCTCTTGGAAGCTCTAAGAGCTCTGCATGCAGAGCAGCGATCTGACCTCTAGAGATTTAAACATTGCTGCATAATAAATGGGTTTAAAATGGAGCTGAGGCATGCACATGGGTTAGGAAATGCCCAGTGTGGTTTGAGAAACACAAATGACAGTAACACTGGAAGGAGTGAGGAAAAAGTTTATGGGAGGAAACTCTGCCTCCAAGTGGAGGTTGGTTCAGATAAGGAATGCTTTTTTTTTTTTTTTTCTTGAAGTGATCTGGAAGAATCTGCTGAAAAAACCTGCCTGGATAGCTTGTGTCTGTTTGAGTGTAAATTAAGTTAGTGCTGAATCGGCAACTTTGCTGTCTCTTGGGCTGTGTCCAGGCAGCACACTTGCAATAGCTGCAGGCAGATTTGCTGTTCCCTTCCAGAGGAGCAGGCTTGCTGCTGCTGCAGATCCACCCGAGAGCTCTGGGCTGCTACTGGTTTTCAGCTGTTGATTGTTGGGGTTGTCCTGCTTCCTTTGGAACCATCTAAAGACATTCTGTGCATCTCTCAAGCTGCTCTGCTAAACCTTGGGCAGAAAGATACCCTTCTGCCTGTTGTGTCTCAAGAGAGAGCTGCTCCCCTGCATCACCAGTGTTCTCTGGACTTAGAAAGTGAAAACAAGCAGGCTCTGAAGTCTGGCTCCACACAGCCTTAGTCTGGAAGAATCCAAGGAAGACTTGCTGCAGTTCCTTGGGTGCAGATCTCTGAGTGGACATGCCTGCTCTGTAGCAGGAGTCAGGAATGTTGCCCGAGTTGGCAGTAGATGATACTTAAAGCACATCACCTCCTTCAGAAGTGATTTATCTCTTCCTAGAGGCTTGTATTACTTGTAATAAAAGTAATCAGAACTCTAGCTTTGTAATTAAACATCTTGCTAGCAGCAATTGTAGAAAGTAGTTCTTCTTTCACTGCTTGGACCTTAAAGGAGCTTTGAAGTGCCATGTTCTAGAGAATGGGGGAACTGGATTGTAATGGTTCTGTCCTGTGAAGACTGAAGCAATGATGACAAGTTTGACGGTCTTGGTACTTGTGCTTACTCTGGCAAAGCTCTGTCCTTCTGAGTGCTATTTCCAGTCACTTCAAGTCATGAGACTACAGCTTGTCCTTGAGACAGGAGAGGCTTAGTGTGTGTGTATGTGGTGAGCAGCTACTATCTCTGGTGCCATCCTCTTCCCACATCACCTTCAAACTCAGCTCAGGAGAACTGATAAATTTTACAGAAGGATTGTGAGAGTGAATCAGTTTATTTCCTACCTAAAGGAAAAAGCTGTTCCAAATTAATTCCATGTTGAAGTACACCTTCAGTTTCCATTTTCTATCTGCTTTTCTGGATCCTGGTGAGCACCTATCTTGGATTTTCACTTGTATAAGTGTCTTCAGTTAAATGCTGTCTTTGCTCACCAATTAATGTGCTCTTGATTGCTTTGAGATTATATCCCTCTACTTGGTCTTAACTTCACTTTCCCTCCTCCTTGCCTGCATGCTGCACACATCTACTCTCCTGTGACTCTTGCAGGTGGTTTCTACTTGTAGAGCAGAGCTGAACTCATTTTGAAGTCCTCAAAAAACCCACCTATTAATAATTTGGAACAGTGCTGATTTGTATCCCCATTGCTGAGGAAATCTGTGCTGCACTGGGCAGGATCATTCATCTAATTGCTACCCTTTTTTACTTGTATCTCCTACCTGGTTGTTCTTGGCTATTTTATTCCATTTGTGTTTTGCATTGTGGTTTTTTGTGGGTTGTTGTTGTGTTTTGGTTTGGGTGCTTTGCTTTTGTTTGCTGTTAGTGTTTTTTTCTGCTCTGCCATGTTGTAGTGTTCCAGAGCTTTGGGGAAAGCTGGGAAGCTGTGTGTTAAAGCTGTCAGCTGGACTCCCACTCCTGTGTGTGGGTGGTGGATTCCCTCCTCTCTGAGATGCTCCCTTGTCATCTGTGTGTCTGCCTGAGGGATGAGGCTGAGGAGGAGAGTCAGACTGACAGGAGTAATATAGAGAGGCTTTTTGTTTTGCTTTACTTGGTGTCACTGACAGGAAGAAATTAAGCCTACTTAGTTGGCAGCCTGTGCTTTGAAGAGATTTCCAGCATCTCTTAACTGAGCTTTGTTTCTTTGCTTTGGGAACCTGTAGCTGCTCCTCCTGCAGTAGTTTTGAAGCTGTGCTACTTAGCAACAGTTAGGGCAGCCACTGCTTGGATGGCCTCTGCCTTGGGCTCTGCTTCCAGCTCTTGGAATCCTGTCTGGGGGGGAAGGAATCTTGTGTGGCTAAAAGCTATTACAGGAGTCTGAGCCCTTGTGAATGACAGGATTTGGAGACTCTAAAAGAAAATTGAAGTCAGCAGTGACCTCTGGACACCACCAAGCCTGATTCTGCAGCTGGGTGAGCTGGGAGGGTGCATCAGGCTGCACGTGGGTTTCTCTCCTTTAGCTGTGAAGCTCTTGCAGGGATGGGAAATGGAGTTTTCCTGGGCAGCCTCAGTGCCTACCTGCTGCCACCATCACAAACTTTGGCTTTGTACCTACTTACAATGTCCCCTGTTGCATTTTGGGACCGTTGCCACCCTCTCATCCTGCTATGTGAGGAGGGAATAAGGTTGCCACTGCAGCTGGAGTCAGCCCACTGTGGGATCAGACTGGAAAGGTGGGTAGAGCAGTGGAAAAACTGCTCCCAAAGGATGCTACTCAAATAGACTGTTGTGCAAGGTGGAAGAGTCTCACCCTAGGTGGAGAGCAGGCACCTTTTTCATCACTTTTTTGTCTTTGTGTTTTGTAGTATTTAATAATAAAAACTAAACTTTCTGAAGCTTTTCTCGTGTTTCACCCAGGGCAATAAACAAATAGCCCCATGATTTCTGAGCACTGATAGTGTTGGCAAATATTTATCATGCACTAGGACTGTTTTGTGCTTTGTAATTGATTCACAGATATATTGGCTTAAGTGGTGAATGAGCAGGAGGCACTTGACTTTCTGCAGCTGAAATATGAATTGTGCAGTGCTTTTAATAGCAGCCCAGGTGCACATGGGTGTCCTTGAGCTTATGGATACAGCTACTCTTGAGAAAAAAGTGAAAGGTTATTGGTTAGCAAGAGAATTGGATTCCAGATGTGACCCATTAATCACAGCAGTTCACAATTGGGTATGTTTAATGAGACTGGTATCAGTCAGAAGGCTCTAGAGCTGTTGTCACAATCCCTGGTTTATGCTGAAATCTAGGGAAGTGTTCCAGGCTGGCTGCAAGCTTGGGCATTGGCTCATTGTGTTGAGAGCAGGAGTCCCACAAAAGGATCAAACCTGTTACCAGAAACAACCATTTCACCTTCCTTTGCTCTCTGGCTGCCAGTTCCTCACCCCAGATTCCCCTTTTCCCACTGATGTGGATGTGACATGCCCCTAGAGGGAACTGCATCAAAATGCAAGCAGGGCAAAATGAGCATTTGGGGGTTTTTCTTGGGCTGTTTGTTGTTTCTTTTCTGTTTGGTTGGCTGTGTGTTGTGTGTGGTGGGTCTTCTGTATTTGTTTTGTTGGGGGTTTTTGGTGCTGGTGTTTTTGGTGGTGGTGTTTGGGTGTTTTGCATTAGTTATGTCTGAAGCAGCCTGATGTAGCTGGCTGCCTGTGGAGGGGACAGGTGAAGAATGCTGCTGTAGGTGAGGCTGGACCCAGGAATCCAGGCTTCCCTCCCCACATCTTCACTTTAAAGCTTCCTTTTCATAGAAAGGTTCAGCTTTTTGTCTGTTCCATTGACATCTTTCTGACTGATCCAAGGAAATGTTGGTAGATTGCTTTAGAGTTTGGGGTTGGTTTTTTTTATAAACTTGGTATTTTAACTCAGTTTTACAGTTGGGATCTTGTTTTGTTGGTTTTTTTTTTGATGCTTCTAGTGAAGCAGCTCTGTCTGCAGTGTGTCTTAAATGTCAAAAAAAATGAAGGGTGCTTATGTAGATCCTGTCTCCAAGCTGGTTTTTCTCTTGCTACACGAGACAAAAAGTGTAAGGAAGTCTGCAGGGCCTCAGTCTTCTGGGAGAGCTGCTCAAGCTTAACAAGATTCTGCTACCTCAAGAGCTACTGACAACCCCAGGAGAATAAACTCTCTCATTTGGGGGCAGATTCAGGTCTCTGGTGAATGTGGATATTTTTTATCACCTATTTTTGTTTCTTTCATAGGTACTTGGTGAGCTGACAGCTGTTGAATGATGGCATCCAGCAACATCTGGTGTACTGTAGCCCTTGGACTTCTGCTGCCTTTCTCCTGTGCCCACACAGACTTCTTCACTTCCATTGGTGAGATGCTTTGGTGTAGACACTGCAGAGCTGAAAGAATTTCTTCATGGCTCTCAAAAGTGAAGCAGTTCAGCTGCCTCCTTGCAGGAAATGAAGTCATTATTAATTAATAACAGTCTATTAGGGGACTCATTGAAGTCATGCAAGTGATCTTAATAATAAAATGCTGGATTACTATTGTATATCAAACAGGCTTAGTGTATTTCTGCAGCTTTGTCTTTATTTGCTTTACATTATGATGTTTGGATGAAAGATTGCTCTGTGGCAGCCTACTTCCTTTTCCAAATGAATCCTAATTAATACTACTAATAAATGTGATACTGTGGTAATTTCCATGGCAACAAGCTTGGTCCAACATGATATTTTCTCCTTAAAAAAAAGCTTTACTCAAGTACTTCACTATTAAAGCAACTGCAGAACAACTTTGCAGAAGAAAGGGGGAAAATAAAATAGGAGAGGAAGAACACTTCTGTTTTCTGTTCCTTTTTTTTTGTCCTTGTCTAACTAAGCTAATTTGTTTTCTAGGTCATATGACAGACTTAATTAATACAGAAAAAGATCTGGTGGTGTCACTGAAGGATTACATTAAGGCAGAAGAAAGCAAGCTGGAACAGATCAAAAAGTAAGCAGCTTGCTTCATAATGCTAATAATTAATAATTTCAGCCTACCCTTATGTAAAAAGTGCTTCCCAAGGCTGATTAGATTGGTGGAATTTTTTTCATCTGAGGCAAAGCTTAAGCTAGGAGGTTTTGCTGGGGTTTTGTCTTCTCTCTGAGCCATGGCTTTGTTTTATGGAGCTTTCTAATGAGGAAATCTAATGAACCCACTTTGTGTGATACCTGCACTGTAGGATTCCTGCTTGTACATGATTCTGCAGGGGATGTAGTTCTCTCAGTGACTTTGCACAGTGGAAACTAAAGCCCAAGAAGCCTCTGGATGAGCATTGCAAGGAACTGCAGTGATCCAAGATGTGAAAGCTCTAAAAGGTGTTGCTGTGGCTATATCATTCCTGAGTGGCTAATCAAAGAGCAGTAATAACCCACCAGAAGAGTGTAATATATTCAGTTTAAAAGTCAAATAAAGCCAAATAAAACTCTTAAACTGCTATTAACAAGAGACCTAACCATTACTATGTAGCTCAGCTCTGTAGCTGTGAGGACCAGAGCCAAATGTTAGATTTTCAGAGCTAAGAATAAAAATGTTAGGATCACTGAACAGGATGGTTTCCCAGCTTGAAAAAATGTCTAAATCTGTCATGAGGATGTTGAAACAGTTCTAGATAGTGCATGAATTTTATTTTATGTATTACATTCTACCATCCAGGAAGAAAGGCATCATCTGAATTGGTTGATCTCTGCTTTGGCTGAAGGATGTTGGTGGCTTCTGTTGATTTCAGCTCAGTGAAAGTTGGTAATCTGCTGAAATGAGGAGCCTGGTTCACACTTTGTGGGTGGCTTGTGGTGGAGGCTTTTCTGAAACACAAACTACTTGAAAGAAATCCTGTCCTTGTGGTTGTGGCTTGTGGTGGCAGCAGCAGCTTTCAGCTACCTGTGAGATTTGATTGGCCTGCAGCGGGAAACACCCAGTGGTGTGCAGTGGGAGTGCACCCTTTGTTCACCTTGGATTCTTCCCATCTTTGGCTTGTCAGAAGCTGGAGTTGGTCCCCAGGAGCACTTTGAACACTCAGTGAAAGGGTTCCCTCCAAAAAAAAAAACCCAGGAGCACAGAGAGCTGTCTGTGTGGGAAGAGTGACTGCAGCAGTGGCACCTTTACCAGCTGTAACTGAAATGGAGCACACCAAATTCTGGAAGAAGCTGAGTGCTGGCTTGTGTGCAGAGTCCCCTCCAGGCTACTGGTTTTCTATTTGCTTGAGATTGGTGCTGATGTCTGGTATTATGTGGCTTTAACATGAATTTACCTTGTTTTCAGGCTGTTACCTCTCCATGTTCTAGCTCTGCAGTTTGTTTTTGGTTTTTGTGTGGTTAGCACAGTGCTGGTGCTCATAGCACAGGTGATGAGCCCCCAGGCTGGGGACTGGAGCAGAATCCCTGGACATCCTTGCAATAACAGATGAACAGTGGTGGCTGAAAGGTTGGGAGCTGAGTTGCTTGTGCCTGGCAGAGATTGGTGGAGCCAGAGCTGCAGCACCAGCAACTTGCTCTGGGCTCCTTGTCTGGGAGCACAAGAACTGTTGCTTAGTACAGGCTTACAGTGTAGAAAGTTGCTTTGTGCTGGAAGGCAAGGGGCTTATCAGAGATTTAGAAGTGCTCCAAACATCAAATAATTTGAGACAGGCATTGAACTACTTTTTTTGTAAACTTAAGAGAAAAAAAAAAGCATTTAAAAAGAAAAGCTTGAAAATGTAGGTGAGGCTTTGTTTTTGATTAGTCCTGCATGAGAACTCATAATGGCACTGCTGGTGTGCTGGGTGTTTGTAGGAAGGAGTTCCTTCAGCAGTGTTGCAACAAAGGCCACAGGAGCAGCATGAGATTTCAGCTGCAGCTGAGGAAGAAGGTTTAAGAAAGTAGATCATGTAAAAGCTTGCAGCTTCACTGGCATTTTTGAGTTGCAAAGACTGAAGCTGCTTGAAATCAGTTTTACAGCAACAGACTTTTCCAAGAGACCTCAATAAATGTGTATTTTCCCTGCAGATGGGCAGAGAAGTTGGATCAGCTGACAGATACTGCTACAAAAGACCCAGAGGGGTTCTTGGGACACCCTGTAAATGCATTCAAGTTGATGAAGAGGCTCAACACAGAGTGGGGTGAGCTGGAGAGCCTGGTTCTGAAGGACATGTCAGATGGTAAGCATGTCTTTTGTGAGAACAAGGATCACACTGCATTTACTTGTCTCGCATGTCATGGCTTGTATTAGGGTGATAAGTCTGTTTTTTGAGGTGCCTTCAATGAGCAGTGACCCCAGAAGACCTGCTGCTCTGCTGTCAGTGCTTTGCAGAAAACTGATGCTGAAACTGAGTAATCTTCTTCTTGGACATGTTAAATCCTGCAGAGGATCAGGGCTTGCTTCATGTGTTTCATGCCTCTTCTTTGGCAAGAGCAGAAGCTCTTTTGTAGGGAACAGGACATAAAATAGTTTGCTGCTAATATCTTTCACAATCCAGAAGCTGACTTGGTCAGATTTGACCTGGGAGAATCTGTCCCAACAGCTGATACCAGGTGTAGGCTTGTGGTAAGAAATGATAAAAAAGCAGAGCTTTCAAAAAAGACCCAGTGTTAGTCTCTGGAAAGTATTCAGCACATTCAGCTTCCCTCTGGTGTTCAGAAGATTGTCAGGAAAAAAGGCAAATTATTGGGGGAAGCACAATGTAGTAAAAAGATGCACAGGAGTGAAAGGATATTTTTAAGTGGGAATGTAATTTTTCCACAAACAAATAGTTGCCAGGTCTGAAGAGAGAAAAAGGTCTACTAGAGTGTGGCAAAAATAATTTTCTTGGTTGTTTTTTGGGTGGTTTTGCAGCTGGAGTGTTACTGCACTTTGGGTTTGGTGATGCTGTTAAGTTTTCTAGGAGTGGATTTTTAGATCTTAAAGAGTCATCATCTTGGTGGTGTCCTTTGTTGACACTCTAAGGATTGTTGTGCTTCTGGATCTGGGCAGAAAACAGTCCTGAGGAGAAAAATTAGCCTCTGCTCTACCTTTGGAGGGTCATTCCAGGAGCAGCAGAGGATGTGTGGGTGTGCTCACCAAAGAGTAGGGTTCTTCAAAACCTGGGAAATGATTCCATCTAACTCTGCTGACCCAGAACAGTTCCTAGAGATCATTATTTTTTACTTTACAGAGCCTACTTCTGTTCTGCAAATATCACCCTCGTGGTGCTTTTAAAAGCCCCCAAGTTTGTATTTTTCACTGTTCCTTTGCTTTCTTCTCACAAAAAAAAAAGCAAGCTTTCCAACGTGTGCCTTGGCTTCAATGCAGAGTTTTGTGCAGATGGATCTTGATAAACCTTTTAAACTTGGTGTATTTCTCATGTTTCTGTGTAAATTCATTAATGCCCAAGCCAAGAGTGGTTAGTGGCAGCTTAGCTGTTCAAAAGCTGCTTGCAGTTAGACATCAGTGTCCTTGGTTTTCATCACTTCATTCCCCAGCCCTAATCTTTACATTGCTATTTTGAGCAGTTTTGTTTGGTTGTTGCTTTTTTTTTCCCCCCCTCTTTTAAATTACTTGTAAATTCCATGTCACTACATGAAAAGCCTTTTGGAAGGCAGATTGTGTGAAATGGTTGCAGGAACTACCAATATATTTATTCTCTGCTATGTTCCCCATCTGGGGGGATCATTGTGTGTCCTTTTTTTTCTTAGCTCAAGGCAAGATCAGTTTCCATGTGTATCATCCTTGGGGCATTTGTTGGTGCTGTGCAGGGCTAGGTTTGGATGGAATTCCTGGGACAAAAGGCCAAGTGTGTCACTGTCTTCCCCAGGATTTATCTCCAACATGACTATCCAGAGGCAGTTCTTTCCCAATGATGAGGACCAGACTGGTGCAGCCAAAGCCCTCTTGAGACTTCAAGACACATATAATCTGGACACAGACACCCTCTCAAGAGGGAATCTTCCAGGTAAGAGTTACCAGTGGTGTCTGCAGAATACTCTCAACTTCTTGTACTCAATGTCCTGGTTACAACTTGTTTTACCCTGGCCCATTTCAACTGCTTAGTGTGAGGGGAACAACAGGAAAACAAAGCTGAGCTAGGTAAGAATTGATGGGAAGTGGTGTGATGTGGGTTGGTGAACTCAGGATGACATAGGTGGCAGTTTTAATTCTGCTACACACCTCAAGAGAGGAACCTGTTGCTTCAGGCTGTGCTGCTAAGAAACCCAGGGAGAGCAGCCTGACTCTGGAATACTCTGGAGTGTGTTGGAAGATCCATCCTCCTAAGAACCCTGCTTCCCTGCTAGGCTTGCTTCTGCCAGCACACTGCCTAGCTGCATGTGGAGAAAACACTGTTGAAAAAATAAACCACTCAGGTTTCTGAGTGCAGACTTCAGTGCATGTACCCAGGCTTGAGCTTGTGGCATTACTCAGGGTAAGCCTCAGCAGGCAGGAAGAGCCACACTTCATTCTTGTGAAAAGAATTACTCTGAGTTTTCCTCTGGTGGAAAATAGTCCTGTGCCAACTGGCAACAAACCAGCTCTGCACAGTCCATCTGTGTTGTTGCACGTGCTCCTTCTGGTCAGATGCCTAATAAAATTAAGGGTAATTGGCTTTGTGTTCTGATATACAACTTAGCTTTTGGGTTTAGTTCAAGACTGTTGCAGACCTACAGGTTCATTCTAACACAATCAGCAGTTCATGGCTGTGAAAACAGCACAAGAACACGAAGCAAAGTGCTTTGGCTGGCCTGGAGTTCAGTGCTGCTTTAGAAGCAATCAGGTGTCCAGACTGTGGGTAGCAAAGTGTAATTGCAGAATCTGAAAGTTCCAGAGGATACAAGATCATAGGTTGGTCACTTCAGCATTCCAGAGAAGAACATCCCACTTCTCCCTTCTCCTTCTCTTCCTCTTCAGGGAATTAGTTTGGCCAAGAATCTTAATTACTATTGCTTCCTAATTCTTTCTTGCACTGCAGACTGTACTGTTTCTTTATGTTAATTATCAACCCTATTTGACTGTTGTGTGAAGCACCCTTTTAAGAGTTGCTTTTCACAGATGGATGTTGTGTTGCTTCTAAATATACTGGGCTGTGCCCCTGCAATCTGTTACCCCTTCCAGAGGGTCTTGCTGCCTGACAGCATTCCCACCACACCCTGTTCCCTAAACTTTGTGGTGTTCTAGAACTTGCAGCTTCAGGCTCAGGAACCTGAAGTCAATGGCCAACTCAGGATGGACCACAAGGTGTTTAATGAGAGGGCAGAAACCAAATCATTCTGTGGGGTGCTGCATTTCATGGGCTGCCTTTTCAGCTGTTTAATGTCTTGAGGTACATCTTGAACAGAAGAATTCCCCCATTTGAATGCAGCTGTAGGAGCTGCTATTAGAAATGAAGGATGTGTAATCAGAAATGTAATGCTAGCTGTAAAACTGGCAGGTCCTGTTTCCTTTTTAGAAGATTAATTTTGGTTTTTCATTGGGCCATAATTTACAGGGGCAAAAAATAGGAATCTGTAATTTGCTTACTGGTGCTTTAATCTTCCAGAGGTCTCTTCAAATGCTTCTAAAAACAACTGACTTAAAAAAAATCTTGAGCTGCTGGGAATTGGCTGTTTTCTTCTTCCTCACTCAGGTGTACTTTGATAACATTTTGAAAGCATTAATACAATGGCTTTGAAAACAGCCTTCTGCAACTTCAAATTTGGCTTATTACTGCTCTGTCTCAACAGTGTTTGGTGTCTTGAAGAAGGAAGGTTTATTTTATTTTCCACTAATGGTAAAGACATTTAGCTAGTTGCTGGTATTCTGGCAATGGAAAATTGGATACTCAAAGGAAGCCACCACAGAAAGGAGATGTTGAAAACCAGAACTAAACCATTCTGTGAAGAATAAGAAATAACAGACTGTTACTCAGAAGACTGGTCTGGAATTTTGTGTAAATCCTGATGGCTTGTTTTGTTTGAAATACAGGTGTGAAGCACAAATCCTTCCTAACAGCTGAAGATTGCTTTGAGCTGGGGAAGATTGCCTACACTGAAGCTGACTACTACCACACTGAGCTGTGGATGGAGCAGGCTCTGAAACAGCTGGATGAGGGAGAAGTGTCCTCTGCAGATAAAGTCTACATCCTGGACTACCTGAGCTATGCAGTGTACCAGCAGGGGGATCTGGGCAAAGCCATGATGCTCACTAAACGCCTGCTGGAGCTGGGTATGTGAGGCTGGCAGCTCCACACCTTCCAGCTCTGCTGGTGACAGAGCAGTGTCACCTTCAACACTTGCATGGGTAGCTTCCAGTCAAAGAAGACTTGTATTATCATATTTTGCCACCCTGGATGATTACAATCTCAATTCTCATGTCAAAATGTGGTGGTTAAGGATTGCCCCTTCCTTTTGAGTGTTCTGCCTCCTGCCACTGCTGGCTTCTGAACACTGACTCATCTCTGTCACCACTGCCTGCACTTTGCTTCTCTTACTGTGTGTTACATCCCTGCAGGCAAGAAGGAAACAAATTGGTGATACTAAAATCTCTGGATTATTTAAATGCCAATTCAACATACTTAAGATTAAAAACTTGGAATACACAACACAGTGAGCTGAGATTGTCTGAAATCTTAAAAGTATTTGTTTTTGTAAATATTCCTCTGATTGTGTGACCATGGGAAGTTTAGAACTAAAGCTTATATAGCAAAGGCTAGTGAGAACCATTTATTAATGAACCAGAGCTAATTCTTCACTGATTGTTTCTTTGTCACCATGAATCTTAATTCCTATCAGGGAAGTTTTTAGGTTGAAAGCCAGTCAAGCTGTGCCATGTCTCTCCCTGGCCCATTCCTTTGTCTCTGCTTCTCTGAGGAGATTGGCTGGAGTGGCCAAACCCTTTTATTGCTTGGCCCCCTGTGCCTGCTGAGGATCCTGGCCCGACAGTAAGCAGTTCCTTACTGAGAAAGGGTTGAGCTTAACTCCAAAAGCTCCTTCTGTGTTTTTATGCAGATGAGTAAGGATATGTGTGTGCTGCAGGCTGTCATCACTTCCAAAGAGCTCAGTTTTAGCCCTCCTGTGAATGCTTTCAAATGAGAGTAGAGAGTAGATGCTTCTGGTTTCTTTTGGAGGAGTGTGCATCTGTTTTCTTTCCCTTTCAGTAAAAAGCCTCTTCTGGATACTTCACAAGGTGGAAGCTTGCCAGTGATGCTTACCTATGTCTTTGTCAACAGATCCTGAACACCAAAGGGCAAATGGGAACATGAAATACTTTGAATACATCATGGCTAAAGAAAAAGAAGCAAACAAGTCCAGTGCAGCTTCAGAAGATGAGCCGGAGAAGGAAACTGAGGTTAAGAAAAAGGATTACCTGCCTGAGAGAAGGAAGTACGAAATGCTGTGCCGTGGGGAGGGTCTCAAAATGGTAAAGTGTAGACTGTTTTCCAATGTCACAAACCAGTGTCAACAATTGATTGGGTGTGCAAGCAAGGAAGTTGGTAGAGCAGTTGGCTGAGCATGTAAAACTGAGGGTTAGTGTGTCTGGTTTCTTCCCTGTAATACTGATACAGACACAGCTGGCAGAACTGGGTGCACTACATAATTGCAATGAATTGAGTAAGGATGCTGGAGGTCTGGGTTGCTGTGCAGTAGTGAATCTGAGTGGGGGTTTTTTTTAGTGACAAGGCTATTTTTAGTAGGGCTGTGCCAAACCCTGGTGGCTGTGGTCTTCGGGAGTAACAATTTGCTGAAAGCACTGAGGTTTGAAATGGAGATGCTTTAAGCTTGAGAAAGTGGTTTGTCCTTCCTGCCTCTTGTTGCCAGGATGTGTGTTCCTCAGAGGAGTCCCTGTCCCAGGGCAGTGCTCTGACTGTGGCTCCACCTTGGCTTCCAGACTCCCCGGAGACAAAAGCGACTCTTCTGCCGCTACTACGACGGGAACAGGAACCCTCGGTACATCCTGGCTCCTGTCAAGCAGGAGGATGAGTGGGACAGACCTCGCATCGTTCGCTTCCTGGACATCATTTCTGATGAAGAGATTGAGACTGTGAAAGAGCTGGCAAAGCCAAGGGTAAATGCCTTACACTTCTTGGCCTTTTGTGGCCCCCTGAGCTGCACGTGTAGTTTTCAGTGTGAGCGTGGGTGGTTCTGGCCCCTCTGGAGTGCAGGGGGGGGGTGGTGTGCTCACACACTGCTTTCCTGGCCTCACAGCTCTTGCTGACACTCTTGAGACAGTGGGGAAGCTGGATGCACTGTTACTAACCAGGAGACAGCCCTACAGGACTGCTAAACTCTTCTGTCAGACACAATTTCAGAGGAGGAGAGTGGACTCCAAGAGGAAACATACTGCAGTCAGGCTGCCTTCAAGTATACCTGTCATCCTGGCATTTACTTTGTTTTGGGTTTTGTTTGCTTGTTCTTGTGTTGGTTTGGTTTTTTGGGTTTTAAAGCCTGTTTGCTAAGGTTGTGACACAGGAGAGCACCATCCATGGAGAGGCAGGTGTTCCAGTGGTCCTGGAACCACATGTTAGTGTGTAGACAAGAATGAAGGGTTGTATTCTCCACTCGGCATAAAGCTGACTTCTGTCTTTGAGGCTTTGATGTTGCCTGCAGGTGAAATAGCTTTGAGCTTAATCAGCTTCTCATTCACAAAGCCACCTCATCAAATCCTGTTTCAGAAACTGGATCCTGAGGTTCTTGTTTCAGACAGTAATAATCCAGGGCAAACCTACTGTCAGAATAAGCAGGAGTATCCAAGGCAAGTTGCTTTCTGTAGGCAGCTGGTGCAGCTCTGCATCTCAAGATGTGTGTTTGAGATGTAAGCTTCATTTCTTTTTCCATAAGTTATTTCTAAAATAAGAGATGCAGTACATTTTTCCTGCTGCTTGCTTTGGTTTTAGCCCAAGTGGCTTTTCATCCAGGGAGAGCTGAGGGATAAGTGCATGAAGTATAGGCCAGACTGTTAGCTTGGGCTGCTCTGAAGTAAACCAGCTGTGGGTATACTTGGGCACCTGTCATGGCCACTGGACAACCTTCCTAAAAGCTGATCAGCTGTGTTTCTGATGCAACATTCTGAACTGTAAGCAAGAAGCACAGGCTATTCCCCTCACTGACCTTTAAAATGTGTCTTCCTGCTCTCCTGTCAGGCAGCCTGGCTGTAGGTCTGAAAACAGAGCCCTGGTTGTTTGTAGATGATTAAGCCCCTTTGCTCCTGCAACAATCCTGGCAGTAGTTCTGTGGAGTGTGACTGAATCACTTCAGGGAGCAGAAATCAGTTTCAGCACTGCAAAGAAAGCCATGCAAATGTGATTTCTGGACCTGCTGAGATGTCTTCCTATCAGATGTTTGGCTTCTGATGAAGACTTGGAGACTCATAGTTTCATTAGCACAACCATCTGCATGTGGTTATGGTTCCACATATTTCCTGTGGCTGGGGCTTTGCAGGGCTCCTAGTCAGTGTAGTAAGAGGATTGTGCTGCTTTGAGACTGAAAAGTCACCTCCTCCTTCCCAATGCTTGGGGTGTTAACTGCCACCACCTCTGGGAAGACTGCAGTGTCTGATCTTTGCTCCTGGTGTAAGCTGGCAGGATGAAGCCTTCTCATCCAGCTGGATGACTCCCACTGGAATCATAGTTTGTGCCTTGATTTTTCTATGTGCCTTCATGGGATGAGAGGAGATGCAACATATTAAGAGTTCCCAGTACCTTTTCTTGTCAACTGGCATCAAGAGACCTTGGTTTTAGCTTATTTTGACAACAGAAAAATTACTACTTCCAATTGTTTTGAATTTGTCACTTTGTGCCTCTTCCAAAAAGTGGGCACTGCAGCTCAGCTCTTCCAGTTATGAATAATGGATGGTGACACCTGGACAAAGTTCAAGGGCACATATGAAGCCCCAAGTCAAGAGCGTTAATGTAGATGGGATGATGCCAAGTCAGTGGAGCATGGTAAAGGGAGAGGAAGGCCCTGACCCTGGGTTCTTGCTCTGCCTCAGTAACACAGTGCAGATGTGCCCATGGCCTAGGCAGTCAGCTTGTGCTGGCAGTGGGCATTTAGGAGCTCAGTGCTGCTTTATGCTACAGAAAGAACCCCAAAGGTGTGGTTTGAGGCATCATTGGCTTACACGAGATCACAGGGTGGCCTGGATTCAATTTCAGTGTCTAGCTCCCCGTGCAGAGTGCTAACAAAGGTCCAATTGTGCACATGCCACAGTCCTGTACTGCTTCCAGCAGCTGCTGCAGCATGGGGGAGATAAAAGCTGCCAGTTTGCTTTATTCAGGTGACTGTTCTCCGTGCTACAGAAATGGAAACAATGCCTCCTGGAAAACCTGACCTTCTCTAACGCTCTGCTTCAACCCAAAACCCACCCACAAACCTTCTCTTTTTAGTAAAATCGGAGACTCCCTCCTTCCCCATCACTGCTCTGGGAGCTTCCAGCTCAGGGCAGAAGGGGTGGCTGGGGTGACACCCTCCCCGACCCCGGGCAGGCTTCTGAATGGTCGGATTGCTGGGCTGCAGTATGTGCTTTGTAATGCAAATATTCTGATGGTTCGCTTCACAGCTGAGGCGAGCCACCATTTCAAACCCCCTAACAGGAGCCCTGGAGACTGCACATTACCGAATTAGCAAAAGGTAAGAGCTCGATGCCACACACCGGGCCTCTCATGAGTGTGGACCTGCTGCTCGTTATGGGGGAAAATAAAAGAGGTGGGCTAAAAAAAAAAGACAGCTTTGTAGTCCACCACTTTGCCAGGCAGATCTGTAACAGGCTGTTACTGCTGAGTTTCTCAGGCTTCTCCTTCAGCTAGAAGTTCTGGGGGTGTGTTTTGATTTCTTCTTCTTTTTTTGGTCACCTTCTCAGTGTGTGTTCTCACTTTTCTCAGACAAGCAGTCTCTACAATCAGTGTAAAAAATACACGATGCTACAAAGCCTTTAGTAGAATCTGGATTTCTTTTTTAGAATAGTCCCCTCCCCTTGCTCAACTCCTCAACACAAAATCACCCTCCTTGTCAAATCCAGCAGAGTGCTTGAAGTGCCTTTGCACGTCTAAGAGATGCTTTGAGTCCTCACTGTGCCTGACAGCTGGAGTGGCAGCAAAACACACATTTGTTCCATAGTCACACAGCATCTCATTGTCCAAGATAATCCCATATTCCTGTCTGGGCTCTTTCACCTCCTGCTGACACAAATCTGGCAGAACACAAGCTGGTTTTCACCCTGCTCCTGGTTCTTTCCAGCTTGTCTGTCAACTACTGTGACAGGCCTTGGATTTAGCAAATGTTCTCCACAATGGGCTGGCTCTAACAGAAGCCTCCTGCCTGCCCCCTCCCTGGGTTTACCAGTGGTGATTGAAGATTGGCTGTGTTCCATCAGCATCAAACCTGCATTCTGAGAGGAGTTAAACTTCTGGGTGAAGAGGAATTGTCTGTGAAACTCAGCACCACCAATAACTCAGTCGAGTTGCAAAGGAGAAAAAGACAAAAACAAAAGGAGGAAAAAAAGTGAAAGGACATTCTAACCAAATTATTTTTTTTTTCCAACCAATTTGTTTCAATTTGGCCGTGGCAGCTACAGCTTCTGTTGCCCTTCTAATATTGCTAATTAAGAGCATTGATTGCACACCATCCAGACCAATCGGAACCCTGGGGCTTGGCAGGAGGCTGGGTGGGTAAGCCCCTGTCCTTTCTCTTTTTGTAGCTGAGCCGTGCTACTGTTCATGACCCTGAGACTGGGAAACTGACCACAGCACATTACAGAGTCTCTAAGAGGTAAGGGGAATGTCTTCCAAAGGTCTCACCCATCAGAGGAAGTGTTCTGGGACTGCACTGCTTCATCTTGCAACTGGGAGGGGGGATGCTGAGGAGGATTTGGCTGATTCTTCTCAGTCTCTCTTCAGAAGAAAGAGAAGGGCCTGAAGCAAACTGAGCTAACAGAAAGCAAGCAGCCTGCTGAAGTAGTAGTGCTACTAAAGGGTAGTGGCAGCCAAGGTGGAATTGCCCCTCTTCTGCTTGGCATGGCCTGTCTCTTGCCACTAACACCCCGAAACCTCAGCTGTGGGAACAGGCTGCCTCTGCCACTGGGCTGCAGTGCCAGTGCTTGCTGCTTGAAACCAGTGCTGAGCAGCTGCTGACATGTGGGAATAGTGCAGGTTAGAGCTCAGCTCTAAAATACAATATCCTTGTTCAAATGATTGGAAGTGGCTGCTGCTGTAATTGAAAGCTACTGTTCAGCTTCTTTGACCAAAGATTCTGCAATTAAAATGGCTGGTAGCTGAAGGGCTTTTATTTTTCTTTCAAAAGCTAAAAGTGCTTCAAAATACTGGCTCACAAGAAGCTGATTGATTCAGGAATGATTGCAATGCTCCCAGAAACCATAAAACCATGGGAGCTGAAGTGTGATCCTCAAAAGCTGTGCTCCTTACAAGCAGTGACAAGTTGAGAACTCTCTGCTTTTGTAGCCTGAGCTGCCTTGCACCCTGAGCAGCAGGACATGGCTCTGCTTCCTCCTCGGGGCACACAGCTAGTGGGAGTCCTTTGGAAACTTTTTCTCAGCTCCTGCATGTTTGCTCCTCAAAACCACCTCTGCAGGCCCCCTCCAGAATGACTTCATGAGCAGATGTCTTCCTGTTTGACACATGTTCCATTTCATCTTGATTTTTTTAGTTGTAAAGTCTGTCTCCATGTCTTGTCTGTCTCAGTTACCTGTGACTGTGTATTTTAAACATTTTTTCAGTCTCTCTGACACAGACCACTCCAGGACATTTCTTGAAGAAACCTGTTAATCCCTTTGAATCCCATGGTTTCTGTCAAGCTGGGACTAATAATAAGAGTTGGAGAAGGTGAACAGCTCAGTAGTTGAAACTGAGATGCATAATTGGCCCCTACTTAAATAGGTGATCCTTAGTAAACTTGCATTTTGATTTCATGTCATTAGTGCTTGGATCACTGAGCTGCTCTTGCAGAACAACTACTATAGAAACATCTTTCAAGCTGCTTTGGCTTCCAGATGAATCACTGCTCCTGAAAACCCCCAAATGCTTGCTTTATTTTTGTAATAGCTGCCTGCCTTCCCCCTCCAAACATTCTTTCCTAGCAAATGCCCTTCTAAATTACAGCATTCCTCTCTCTGAGAGGACTACTGTTTGCTGTGCGGGACGTGGCAGGCTCTAGAAGAGGGGGCACCTTGCCAGCACTTGGAGGAGCACCACCAAGCCTTTAGTACCAGACTAAACTCAGCCCTGACACCACTTCCAAAGCCACTGCTGGATTTTCCTCTCCCTTCCCAGCAGCCTTGTCAGAGCTTGTAGTGTACAATGGGCAAGCTTCCACTTGGAAATACCACTCTGAGCCTTCACTTACTCCTGGTTGCATCTCTCCTACCACATTTTGCACACTAAATGCTTTTTAGGCAGTTTTTAACTGAAATGCCAGTGTTTTATGGGACCATTGACAAAAGCTGTCCAAACCCTGCTGGTGTAGCCTTTGGACTGTCTGCTACTGGGGCCACTGGTGGAGGAGCTGAGCCTTGGTGTGTGTAAGCCCACGTATGTCATGTAGCTCTCAACATGTCTGCTTTTTCTCCCTAATCCTGCGTAGTCTACAATTATTTCTGCATAAATAATACACAAATCATGCTGTTAAAATGTCTAATAAGGTGCCTGATACAGAACTCGGAGAGGAGTAAAGGGAGTTACTGTTAGCTGTTGGTAATGAAGAGAAAAGCTGGTCAAAGGCAGGTCTGGGTGTGAGGAAGGAGAAAAGCCATTCTTTCTCCAGCATGAGCTCAACAAGCTGATGAAATCCTTTAAAACTCTGTAATATATTGGCTTAGTTCATAGGTGTCTTTTTTACAAAGCCAACTGGGACACCAAAATCCTGTGCAGTGAAGGAATGTGAGGTTTGGGTGGGGCAGTGAAGGAAACAGCAAATCCTCCTGTAAAGAAAGTCTCCCACATCCCAAACTGCCACGCTTCTGACTTCCCAGAAACAAGCTTGTCCCTTCTTCTGGGGAAGTTTTCCCCCCATTAAGTGTCAGCTGGTTGGAAATGGGATGGCAGAGTGTTCAAGTGAAGGTGGAATGAGAGTTACTGGAACAAGGGCAGACTGCAGACCTGTGTGCACTGACTGCATCATGCTGAGCCCTGCACTGTGCATCTGTAAGAAGAAAAGTTTGCAGAATACACTGTTGATTCTGAAGCCCACACACCACGGGTGAGAGGGAGTCTTGATTATTATTTTTTGATGGAGAAAAGCAGGAAAAAATACTCCTTTGGGTGAAGGAGCATCAGCTGTAAATGGTGTTGAACTAGCACACACTTGTTCTGATCTGGGCAACAGAGCAAGGCTGAGCCTACCAACCAAAGAGGGCAAAGTAGGTAGCACACGGTGTTCCATGAAGGCACAGCCTGCAGTAGCAGAAGCCCCTCCTGAGCACTCCTGTCCTCCCAGCAGTGGCTTTCCTGATGCTCCTAGGGTTAAATCCCCCTGTGACTCCCCACACCCCACTACAGGCTGCCCTCTCAGTTCTGCTCAGCAACCAGCAGACAGGCTGGCACTTAGAGTTTGGTTTCAATTCCCTGTTTCCTCCACCTTTCATAGACTTTCTTTGTATCCTTGGGCAATTAATTTTATTTTAAAGTATATATATAGTACTTTCCCTTCATGAAAGGATGTAGTATTCTCCCAGTCCAAAGCATTCAGTGCAATTTCCATAACCCATATAGGCTTTTTCTTGTTTGTTTTTAATATTTGCTGCTTCTTAAAGCCTTTATGTGCAGACTGGGGGTAGCCAGAGCCTCCACTTGGAAGCTGCTGTCTGGGTTGGGGCTGTCCTGGTGTTGCTTGTCAGTGTTCCCTGCTAGCATGTGGCTGCAGAGCTGGGTTCTTGCCTGGGGAGGAGGGAAAAGCCTCAGTGTGAGCAGGTTTTGCCTTCTCCTACCACCTTACATCCCAGAAGGTTGCATTGTAACACTTCCCTGTGCTAACAGTGTTCACAAGTGGGTGAAGCTGTGTGTTTGTGCAAGTCTGTCCTGAGCAAGCTTCTTAGCTAGAGTTCATTTGTCATTGAAAAAACCAAATGCTCATAGAGATTCTGTAACCTGTGTCAGTGCCTCGTGTCATGTCTCATGCTACTGTTCCTCCCATGCCAAATGTTGTGGGTTTATTTTTCTTTTATCATGAACTTCACAGAAGGAAGTGATTGATAAATTTTTAATATAGATGTGAAACCTCATTTGAGTGGGAATGCTATGGTGGAGTTGCCAGGGAGGCTCTGAGCACAGGGATTTCTGTCCAGCAGCCTTGTGAGGAGCTGTCAGACACTAGAGAGAAGGTGGAAGTAGCTATGAATGAACCTCAATTGTCCTGCCAAAAGGGGAGAAAAGCAGAGTCCAACTCCTCAATATTATTATTATCCATGGTAGTGAGCAGCAGGGGACTGCCAAGGTAAGCAGGGAAGGGGGCCCCAGGCTGTGCCAGGAGAGGGAAGAGAAGAGCAGGTAAAAATGAAGATGCATGGGCTAGAATGGGATGAGTAAAGCATCAAGGAAAACAATCACCTTGTGAGCACGTGTGGCTTAAAAAAGACAAGACAGGGAGCAGCTGAAATGTTATTTATTTTTTAAACTGTTATTTTCATGATGGTTTTTATTAGCACTGCAGAGGTAAGTTGTGAAAGGATAGATCCCTTGCCTGGAAGTGCCTGCCATAAGTCTCTCTGCACTTACTCCTTTCACAAGTGTTGCTTCAAAATGCTTCAGGTGTGGGGGTCTGAATTCTCTGCACTGGGTTCTGTGCCTGTTCTAGAAAACCCCTTGAAGCAGATTGCACATCTGGGGGCAGTTTGGTAGGGGAATGAAGGCCCTTAGTTGTAGAGCTCTGTAAGTGCTCTGGAAAAGAAACATGGCTGTTAAATGCAGGCCTAGCAATGCCCAGGAAATATTTCTGACCCCACCTAATGCTTGGAAAGTATGGGAAAAAAAAAATAATTCAAATTTGAAGCAATTCTAATCGTTGCACTTCCACTGCTACCTCACTGCCTGTTGCTACCTTCTTTTATTAACCTCTGTTTTTTCTCCCCCTGCTCAGTGCTTGGTTGTCTGGCTATGAAAGCCCAGTGGTGTCTCGAATCAACACGAGGATACAGGACCTCACAGGACTGGATGTATCCACAGCAGAGGAGCTGCAGGTAAACTGGTGGCAAACAGAGGCTCAGCCAGCCCAGGGACAGGTTTTTTTGGGGGGCTGCCCAGGGAGGGGGTTGAGTCCCCAGCCCTGGGGGTGTTTCAGGGTGGTTTGGATGTGGTTTTAAGGGACATGGCTTAGATGTGAAAATTGTAGAGCAGTTAATGGTTGGACTGGATGATCCCAAGGGGCTTTTCCAACCTGAATGAATGATTCTCTGATTCCAGGCCAGCAGGGGAGGGAGTGGGGATTTAACAGAGACAAAGACACAAAGTTGTCTTTGCAAAGCAGCTCTTAGCTCAGTGGAAAATGGGAAGGGGGCTTAGATTTGCCACCCCACCCTTGGTCCTAGAAGGCCAAAGCCATGGCTGGTGTCTCTGGAATGTACATCTAACTGGTAGGTTCTATTTCACAAGTACTTTTATTCATTTACTTTTTATTCATGTGGCTTATCAATGAGCAGCTGCCTCACTGAGAAAGCACTAACACCTAGTGATTGCTGGGAGCATTTTTTGTGCTGCTGTCAAAACTCCTGATGATAAAATGCCCAAGCATCTGGTTGGAAATTGATGATATAAATACACAGAAGGGATGGGGAAAAAAAATCATTAAAAAGGACAGTGGATCCTCTTTGTCATAGAGATCCAACAGTGAATTAAACTTGAATGATGTCAGGATGCCATGGCCTGTTTCAAAGAGAATGTAGAATGTCAGGTTTCTACAGGAGAGGGTGTTTTTCTGCCTTGGGGAAGCAAGGGATTCCTTACCCAGAGCACTCTGCATCTTGCAGTGCCAGTCTCAGAAGTGCTGCTGCTCTTCTAGCCAAACATCTTGTGCCTCCTTGGAGCCTGTGCTGCCCAGGCCTTCAGAGTTTCAGGAGCTTCATGGTCAGCTTCCATCAGCTGGCAGTGCCCAGAGCAGACCCTGACAGGCACTCAGAAATGGGGCAGTTCAGCTGGGGAGGACAGAAGAGCTTTCCAGGGCAGCTGACCCCAGGGAAGGGCAGGTGCTGCTGCAGCTCTGCTGGGACCTGCTGCCCAGGCAGGCTCCCAAAGCCTGGAGCCAGGTTCTGGCTCTGCACTGCTCAGGCTGGGTGCAGGCAGAGCTACCTGTGCCTACACCCGGTAGCACTTTGCACAGTCCACTTCAGCTGCCAGATTTGTAGCTTGGTTTCTAAACTTACCTGTTGAGAGGCTGAGGATGAGAGTCAGATTCCTGTCTGGATAAAATAGTGTTTTACTAGCTTTTGTGCTTCTCTCACTGTAGGTAGCCAACTACGGAGTAGGAGGCCAGTATGAGCCTCATTTTGATTTTGGAAGGGTAAGTCCTGTTTCCTATTTCCACCTCTTTCTTCTTCACAAGCCCTGTGTTTCTCTTTTTCAGGTGGCAAATTATGGAGTGGGAGGACAGTATGAACCCCACTTTGACTTTGCACGGGCAAGTAAAGAGATGGAGGAGAGCTAGTCACCTGCTGAAGCCTGGGCCTCTTGGCTGTGGCACAATTTCTATCCTTTAATGTGGATTAAATCTGTTAGTTCTTCAACTTTTCCTCATGATGCACGTGGAGAAAGCCCTTTAAAGCACCAGCTGAACTGATCAGCATTTTAGGCATTACAGAGCAATGAGGTGGTTCTTCAAAAATACCATTAAAAAAAAGCAGTATTCTAAGGAAATGTTTGTAACAGCAAAGGGCATTAGCTTTGTTTTGAGGAAACAGAGATTTTAGCTGGCCAAGGCACTGCCACACAAGACCTTTTTATTTAAAGCTACTGAAGGATGTACAACCAAACTGAGGCACAGTGGCTGCATGGGGGGGAGCTTTGCTACTGTAGTTTCCACAAGGATTACCAGCAGAGTCCTGAAGCAGGAAAAAGCCAACCCAGGTCTTTGCATCTCCACAGCCTTCATCTTTATTGGCTTCAACTCTCCCCCTTACTTCTTATTCCATCTGAAACTGCAGAGCTCTGGAAATGATGCCACTGAATTCAGTTGTTTTTTAATTGGGCACACTCAACGTGTGGTTGAACCCCTTCAGGTTAACACTGGGAATCTGAGCCACCAACTAGCAACCAGAACCTCTGCTCTCTACTGCAAATGGGTAACAGTTGGGGATCAATGTGGGCTAATTCCTGGAGTAACCAGTGCAGAACTTGAGCACACACACAGTGGGCATGGTGTGGAGGGGGGCAGTTCTAGAAGGAAAAACAGAGGTGTGACAACAGTTGGCATCACAACCCATCAAAACAGGGGTTTGTTGTTGTAAGTGAAGTGCTGAACCCCTCTCAGGTGCCCATATGGCTCCCTTGGCCAGTCTGGGAGCCTCTTGGCCAGTCTGGGAGCCTCTTGCAAGCCCCTGCTCTGCTGGGGCACACTCAGCTCCCCCAGACCTGCCTGAGGAGCAGCAGTGAGGCCCCACATGTGCTTCTGTGTGTCCTCTGGAGCAGGGTAGGGGGCAAGGGCCACAGAAGGCAGAACCCTGCCCAGGTAGCAAGTTGATGCTCAGAGCCCACCCCTGCAGCAGAGCTCTGCTGGGGCTGCTTCACAGTCATCTGGGGACACAGAGCTGCCCTCACTGCTGCTCATCTTGGCCAGGCACAAGAGGAGATGAGTGTACTTTGGTAATTTTTGGTTGTGAAGAGGATTTCTATACTGATTTCCATTAGCAATTTGGGCTTATGCCCTCCTAAAGAACTTCAAAATGCCTGATTTATTGAAATTAACAGCCCCACTCATTCTGCATTCTCCCCTCCTGCCAGAGAGAGGGATTGGCTGAGTTTTTGTGTGAGCTTGTCTGCAGCTTTGTCACTGGGTCCTCTCAGTGATCCCAATGAAATGCTTACTAATTCTGCTTGCTTTTATTCACAGAAAGATGAGCCAGATGCTTTTAAGGAATTGGGAACAGGCAACAGAATTGCTACTTGGTTGTTTTATGTAAGTGGAGTGTTCCTCTGCCATGTGCTAGTGCCAGAAATAGTCAGCACTGCTTCTTCTGCACAGCTTCTATGCCATTGGTTTCATCCTGTGTTTTTTGTCACTTGCAAATGAAGGCAGCCACTAACCTAGCAGTGATGAACACAGGGTGTCTTCTTACCATGAGAAATGGCTTTTCTGGGTGTTCTCAGGAGGTTTTTTTCCCCCTCAAAGCTGAGCATCAGCTAAAACTATGAATCTTTTAGATCCACACTGGTATTTATTGCTGAAATAAGAGAGTGTGTCGGGTTCAGGGCCTGGCAAACTAAGTGGGTGGGTTCCAGCCCTTTTCGAGGCTGTTAATCACTAATTGGGAGGTAGAAGTTAATCAGTAACCGAGGCTTGAGGCTGAGTTTGCAGCTTACCTGTGCTTTCCTCACCTTTCCAGATGAGCGATGTGTCAGCAGGGGGAGCTACTGTCTTTCCTGAAGTAGGAGCTAGTGTCTGGCCGAAAAAGGTAAGCAGGGATAATTCTCCAGTGCACCCATTCCTCTCTCCACCCACTCAAAAAGAACAGATGTGTCAACATTTAGGAAGGAAAAGAGTTTCTATGAGGATGAGAGCATTTGTTGAAGGGAGCACAGAGGCTCTTGCACTTAAGCGACTGGAGTAGAACTGGTGATGCCAAGGGCCTCTGATGTTCTGTATGTGAACACAGAGCTTGTTTTGTACTCAGCTACTGCTTCAGGTTTGGGCCCCTCACTTCCAGAAGGACACTGAGGGGCTGGAGCTTGGCCAGAGAAGGGCAACAGAGCTGGGGAAGGGTCTGGAGCACAAATGTGGTGAGGAGCAGCTGAGGGACTGGGGGTTGTTGAGCCTGGAGGCTCAGGGGAAACCTTCCAGGTGGGGTTGGTCTCTTCTCCCAAGTGACAGGACAAGAGGAAACAGCCTCAAATTACACCAGGAGAGGTTTAGGTTGGACATCAGGAATAATTTCTTGCCTAAAAGGGTTGTCCAGGGCTGTCCCAGGCTGCCCAGGGTAGAGTCCCCATCCCTGGAGGGGTTTCAGAGCCATGGAGCTGTGGTGCTGAGGGCCATGGGGCAGTGGTGCCCTGACACTGCTGGATTAATGGTTAGATTTGGTGATCTGAAAGGTCTCTTCCAATCAAAATGATTCCCCAGACTTTGCAGACCATGACAGTACTTCAAAGGCCATTTTGCAAACACTCAGCTCTGTAAGTAGCTTTAGTCTTGAGGTGCCTGTAGGGAATTCTCCCTGAAATTGTGTGTTCCTGTTCTGGTTTTCCCCTCAGAAGGGTCACAAATAAGGTCTGTCTTTGGCCTGCTGCTCACTTGAGTGACTTTTTTACCTTGTTTTCTCTAACTGCTGACTTTCCAACCTTAAGTCAATGAAACTGACAAAACCCCAAAACCTAGAGCTAGTAACTAGACACAAACTGAATCCCAGGAGGCTCCTTCTCTAGGAAAGCAAAAGGTAGGATATGGAGAAGAGCCTTCAGCTTCAAAGGCACGTGTGAACTACAAAAGGCAGATGGTTTTGTGCCAGCCTTGTGGAGCAGGTGGGGGTGGGTGTGTGCACTGTGTGGAGCAGGTGGGGGTGGGTGTGTGCACTGTGTGGAGCAGCAGGCTGAGGGTTTTGCTGCTGTTTGCAGGGAACAGCTGTGTTCTGGTACAACCTCTTCCCCAGCGGAGAAGGCGACTACAGCACGCGGCACGCGGCCTGCCCGGTGCTGGTGGGAAACAAGTGGGGTGAGTAGCCCTGGGGGTGGCCTGCCAGCCTGCTCTGGGCTCTGCTGCTGGCCTCCCTTGGCTTTCTGTCACAGTGGAATGAAAAGCAGCCAGAAATTAGGTTGCTTCTTCATAGCAATAGCAATATATGGGTTTGGGCACCACAAGAAAAGACAGAGATTTACTGGAGAGAGTCCAGTGCAGGGTAGCAAGATGCTGAAGGGAGTGGAGATCTCCCTGCTGAGGAGAGGCTGAGAGAGCTGGGGCTCTGTAGCCTGGAGGAG
>WYEA01015893.1:0-12097 GCA_033558465.1 Alcedo atthis
TCTCCTCCAGGCTAAAGAGCCCCAGCTCTCTCAGCCTCTCCTCATAAGGGAGATGCTCCACTCCCTTAATTATCTTGAAGGAGGAAGTGTGAGAGACTCCCTGCCATGGGGATGGTGACCCACCTGATGACTTTTTACTCTTTTAGTAGTTCAAACAAAAAGCTTTTTCCTTTGCTCACCTGTGCTGCTGGTTGCTCTGCTTTAGTAGTTCTTTCATTATTTTGAGCACAGCAGAAGCTTTTTTAATCCATTTGAATGTGGTGCATAACAAATCTTAGATGGATCTAATAATAAGCCTCTGGCTTGGCTACAGACTCTGAGGGAACAGATGACCTGTTAGAACAATTATGTCTTTTGAATGAATCCATCAGGTCAACTTTCAACCCTGCAAAGGCACCTCCAAACTAGGAACAGGAAATGACAATAAAGTTTAGTCCCATTTGTGATTCCAGTGAGCTGCTGTAATAATGTTTTTGTGCTTGCTTTATAGACGTCAATTTTTCAGACATTTGTTTGATCTCAGGTATGAGTTTTGAATTTTGTTATGTTCCTCTTCCAGTAGGTTGATCACTACAGAGATAAGTTTGCATTGTGACAACTTGTGGAAATGCAAGAGCCCACAGATCAGAAGTTGAAATCACTCTCTAGGCCTGCAGAGTAAATCTCTCAGGTTGTTTTTGTTGTTGTCGTGGTTGTTTTGTTTGTTTTGGAGGTTTGTTTGTTGTTTTCTTTGCTAAGATATATTTCTTCTCTGCTGTCCCTTGTATTTTGGAATTCTTTTTTTTCAATGGGCTGGCATACAGAATGATTCATGTAGGTCCAACCACAGAATCACAGAATAATCATGGTTGGAAAGGACCTCCTAGATCACTGAGTCCAACCATACATAAAAAAAACCCCAATAAAACAAACCCAAACCCAAACAAAACAAAATGAACACTAAACAAAACCCCCAAACAAAAACAAAGCCCCACACCAAACACAGTCTCCTACATTCCTGCTCTAAGAAGCATGTCCTGAAGCACCTTGTCAATTCATTACTTAAATACCTCCCAGGTTGGTCATTCAACCATCTCCCTAGGCAGGCTGTTCCAGTGTCTTACCACTCTCTCCATAAATAATTTCTTCCTAATATCTAATCTAAACCTCCCCTGCTGCAACTTCAGACCATTTCCCCTGTCATTAGTTCTGTCATTAGTAATTAAGGAGAAGAGGCCAACACCCACCTCTCTACAACCTCCTTGCAGGTAAAGGGCAATGAGGTCCCCTCTCAGCCTCCTCTTCTCCAAACTAAACATGCCCAGCTCCCTCAGCCTCTCCTCATACGACTTGTTCTCTAAACCCCTTACGAGGTTGGTAGCTCTCCTCTGGACATGTTCCAGCACCTTAACGTCTTTTCTACAATGAGGGTCCCAGAACTGAACACAGGACTCAAGATGAGGCCTAATAAGAGCTGAGTACAAGGGCATGATAACTTTCCTTCTCCTCTTGACCATGCTATTCCTTATACAAGGCAGAAATGAAAACCAATTATATCAGCTTGTGAAAGGTTAGCTAAGAGCAATAAACTGCTCTGTCAGACTAAAGAAGCAGTTTCTGTTCATGTGCAGGAGCATTCTGGTTGTTTGAGATGGGAACCCTGACAGGCATTCAGACATTCTTCTATCAGCTAAGTTCTGTTTTCCATGCATTATTTAGAATAGACGTTTTGAAGGTCAGCCATGTATCACAAAGCTCAGGATCATGCACTGGTGACACAGAAATGCCACTTATAAACTGAGTCTTTTGAGTAAACTCAGCATCTTTCTTTAACATTCCATTTTTATAACTGTGTATAATATCTAAGTAATTCAGAGCTAGAAACATAGGCTAAGCAAATCTGATCTCACTGGCATGGATGATCATCTTAGAAATATATTACCAGCAGGTTGGCTGATTGATGGGCTCCAACACCACCAAAACAAAGTAATACAGTGCTTGTGTAATATACATTTCTCTCCTCATGCTTGACTGTATCATAGGTACTTAAAAATTAAGGAAGCAACTGGACAGATTAATTGAGCATAGTATTAAAATAGTTCTTATGGCATCTGGGAGGGCAGATGACTTAATTCTTGGGCTTAACTGTTCAGGTCTTACACATGTAAGACACTTACACTAAAACTACTGGTGACTGTGAGTTACCGGACTGCACCCTTAGCATATTTCATCATTTGCTAAGAGAAAGTCTCAGAAAGTCAAAAGAGGTGGTAGTTTAATTTCTTTTTTTTTTCTTTTTCTGTTAATATAGCATAAAGTGAACATGCATTTTGTTTACTGAACACTTGTATGTTGGTAGCAGAAAAGAGTAATCTGGAAACCAGGGCCTGAATTCTGCTATTATCACTGCATATAGTCACGTTTCCCTCATGAATACGGATGGCACTGGGGAGAAAACAAATAGTTTAATGAATTGTATAAAATGACAGCATCATTGAGTCAGAGGCTACCAGCAATAAAGGATGTGCATAAGCTCACTGGGGTCCCAGACACTTAGTTATTTTGTTGGTCCATCCACCTGAAGGTGGGTGTGTTCAGCAAACTGCTTCCCTTGCATGGTCAGGGTGATACCATTTTTAGGAGTCAGTCTCTGGCTATAAACAGCAGTGACACCTAGAAGTACTGCCAGATAATAGAAGTTGCCCATTTTAAGGCAGAAAGTAACATGACAGGTGTTAATACTGAATGAAAGAAAAAGAGGTCCTGATTCTCAATCAATTAGCCTGATAAGATTTCACAGTGCTCTAGTATGACTTCATGATGCAACTTCTGCTGATACAACATAAATGTCAAATTCTAGAATAGTCTACTTTTGCATAAATGTTGTGGATTCTTTTCTAACTAGAATGTGATATACTGCTACCCCTTGTGTCCTACTTTGAGTTTCCTGAACTTGATTTTGCTTCCATTGCTTCTGGTATTGGATATCACTAAGGGTCTTACTGTCTTCTTCATTCATTTCTTCAAACATCTGTACAAACAGACAACATTCCCCACAGGCCTTCTCCATGCTAAAGAGTCCCATCTCTTTCAGCCTCTCCTTATGTGAGAGATGCTGCAGTCCATTCAACGTCCTCAAGGCCCTTTTCTGCATTAGTGCCAGACTGTACTTTCTCTTGTACCGGTGAGCCTAGGACTAGACTCAGCACTACAGGTCTTCCTACCAGGACTGAGAACTGGGAAAGATCAGTTTTTCACCTCGTGGCAACACTGCTCCTAATGCAGAGTAGGAAACTATCGGCTTTGTCTGACATAAGGGCAGATCGATGGGTCATGGTCATCTTGGTGTCCACCACGACCCACAGGTACTTCCCTGAAAAGCTGCCTTCTAGCACATACTGATGTGACTCCCCAAGCCCAGGACATTGCATTTATTTATTAAACTGTTGGAGTTTTCCTCTAGGCTATCGAGGGTCCTCTGAATGATGGCACAGTCCTTTGCTGTATCAATATGCACATGCTACCCCAAGAATCTTTTTGACACCCTTTGCCACTGGGCTTCTTTTGGCTCTGCCATTCCGCAGCTTCCCTCGGCAGGTGTTTTCCAGTTACTCTATTTGTTCCAGCATCTCTAACCTTTAGCTCCTTCCCATCAGAGACACCTAAAGCACAGCATCAGCACTTCTCCTGGGTGCTGTCTTTATACAAATAGCAGCCATTCTTAATCCCCAAGCTCTTGTTCATCTCAAGTTCCATAATTTACTCGTACTTAATATACAATAGCTTTATATATAATGGTGCATATTTTATACATATATATGTACACACACGGTCATATGGTCACAGATCAGCTCTCCACCCAGTGAGGTCAGCGGCTTCGGGCCCGTCCTGGAGCAGCGGGCCTCTCCCAGCCCTCAGGGTTTTTCGGAGGTTTTCCTGTAGCTGGGAAAGTCACCGGGAGCGAAGAGACCCGCTGGCCACCAAGCAGCAACGGCAGGAGAGGCTTACGAGGCGGGCGCGTTGCCAGGGTAACGGCGACCACACCCACAGCCTGGAAGGAGCCTCGGGGTGTGCAGCAATTGCCCACTGAGAGCAGGCAGGCGGGAGGCCGCAGGTCGCCCGACGGGGTATTTGGGAGCTCCGCTGGGGTGGGAGGTACGTTCGGTGGCTCCGATGGGACCCTCCTCTGTCTTGAGGGGCGAGCCCAACCAGTCCCAGTAGCCCTTCCAGGAGAAGACCCATCTGCGGCTGCGACCCGTCCGGAAGCCGTTGCCAGAAGGAGGTGTGGGCCCATGTGGAGCTCCCCCACTAACAGGGTGGGTGCCCAGGACTCCGGCCGCAGCAGCGCCCGAGCCGGGGAAGGGAAACGGAGTGCGGCATAGACAACAGATGAGGGAGATGCTGAGCCTTGTGGCTGAGCTGTAGGAGCAAGGGGAAAGGAGAAGAAGTGCAAGAGAGAGGGAGAGGTATTGATTGCTGGAGTCAGACCCCGCCTTTCTTGAAACAGCCTGACAGTCTCTGGATACAGAGGACTCCCTGTCCTTTCTTCATCTTGCCAAATTTAACGACTTAGAGGACAAGAAGTGCTGGTTCCTGCAGGTGTGTCACCCCAGAAGCTACAGCACCTCCCCAGGTGCCCTTGTTTGATAGGCTGCTCTGCAGTGAGAATCAAGACAAGAGTGAAGGTTCACCTTACTCAGAAGTGTTGCCAAGGGCCAAGTTGAACAGCTTGAGTTGTCTCATGTTCATCCATGGAAAAGGTGATGGAGCAGCTCATTCTGGAGGCCATCTCTAACCAAATGGAAGAAAAGAAGTAGCCAACATGGATTTACCAAAGGAAAATCCTGCTTGACTGATCTGATACCCTCCTTTGAAGCCATGACCAAATGGGTAGATGAAGAGCAGTGGATGTCATTTACCTTGAATTCAGTGAGGCTTCTAATGCTGTCTCCCATAACATCCTTGAAGAAAAACTATAGAAATGTGACATAGACAATTGGTCTGTGAGGTGGATTGAAAACTGTCTCAACAACAAGAGTTCAGTGGGTTGTGATCACCAGCACAGAATCAAGCTGGAGGCCTGTGGCTAGTGGTGTTCCCCAAAGTTCAGTACTGGGTCCATTTTTGTTCAGTATCTTTATCAATGACCTGGAGAAGGGGATGGAGTGTGCTCTCAGTGTGCTTGCTGATGATACAAAACTGGGAGGGGTGGCTGACACACCAGAAGGCTGTGCTGCCATTCAGTGAGATCTGGACAGCTGGAGAGCAGGGCAAAGGTGAACCTCATGAGGTTCAATAAGAACAAGTGTAGAGTACTGCATCTGGAAGGAATAACACCAGGCACCAGAACAGGTTAGGGGGTTGCCCTGCTGGAAAGCAGCACTATGGAGAAAGACCTTGGAGTCCTAGTGGACAGACAGCAAGTTATCTATGGGACAGTAAAGTGCCCTTGCAGACAGAAAAATGGATGACAAAAAAAATGTCATCCTGGGGTGCATTAAGAAAACTGTCCAGCAAGTGGAGGCAGATTTTTCTTCCCCTCTACTCTGCCCTGGTAAGACCACACCTGGAATACTCTGTCCAGTTTTGGGCTCCCTAGTGGTAAAACAGGGATCTACTGGAGAGAGTCCAGTGGAGGCTATGAGGATGATTAAGGGACTTGAGCATCTCCCCTAGAAAGAAAGACTGAGGGAACTGAGGCTGTTTAGTCTTGAGAAGACTGAGAGAGGACCTGATGAATGTCTACAAATACCTGAAGCATGGGTGTCAAATGGAAGAAGACAATCTTTTTTCTTTAGTGCCTAAAATAGGACAAGGAACAATGGGTATAAAGTGGAGCATAGAATGTACCACCTCAACATAAGGAGGAACTTCTTTACTGTGAGGGTGACAGAGCCTGGAACTGGTTGCCCAGAGAAGTTGTGTCATCTTCTCTGGAGACTTTCAAAACCCATCTGGATCTCTTCCTGTGTGACGTGACTGGGGTGATCCTGCTTTGGCAGGGGATTTGGACTTAGTATCTCTATAGATCCCTTCCATCCCTTAACATTCAATGATTCTATGAACTGTGCCTCATATCAAAACAACTTCAGCAAAGAAAAAAACCCTATGTCCTTGTCACAGGGGACTTGCTTTTAAAGGCAAGTGGAAGCCCTGTCTGCAGACTGGGCTCACTTCTTAGGGAAGTCTGCTGCCTCTCCAGGGCTGGGGTTAAGGACATAAGGAGAAGACTTCCTAGTTCAGCCCTCAGAGTACTAGCTGTTAATAATTTTAATTATTAACGCAGATAATGAAGAGCCTTCAGGGCTTTGGGACAGATGGTGAAGGGACTGGGGACATGAATAGTGCTCTCCTCTGTCCCAGCAGTTGCAGGGATCAGTGAGGGCTTAGACAGGAAAAGCCACCAGATGGGAGTGTCCCACCAAGAACCAGCTGTAGAACATGTGAAATAAAGGAGTTACTGAAGCTTGAAGATCTGACAGGCAAGAACAAGCAGACAAGCTTAGCTAAAGAAAGGCTACTTACATGGCTAGACTGGTGTCAGTGAGAGGCTGACCACTTTTCATCAGCATGATATTTGGTTGATTTTCTTGGTGTCACATTGGTGCCAGGAGCTGTGAGGAGGTTGGTGCATTGATGGATCTCATTCGCTGCCAAGTCCTGTAAGCTTGTCAGGAAACTCCACCCCATGGTAGGAAAACCACATACATTTTTCTTGATGAAGAGTTAGATCCCATACTACTTCATGACACTCCTGCAAGGTTATGTTTCCTTTATTCATATTTGATTTTAGAAGTATCCTTTCCTCTTATTTTAATGACTACAACAGTTAGTGTTGTATCTCTTCCCATATAGTGCTACATAACAACAAACAGACTGAAAAGAGCCTAAGGCACTTCTTACATCATCAAAGAAAACAGACCAAACAGTGCAGATGCATGGAGGGCAAAAAGGAATCAACCACTTATTTCTTAGAAAGATTCATCCTTCTTAAAAATTACCAAAACTAAAAGAAAAAAATACTCGGTAAAGAAGAGTAGGGAATGTACATACGTGCACACTGATACTTCCACACCCATAGTCCCACCCAAAACCAAAATATGTATGTATGCACATACACAGACTTGCATGCATTAGACTGGAACATATTATTTTTTTTTTCTGCTGGGATATAATATTATTATAACTCTATATTAATTATGTTAATTATATTATATTATCTGTCATTTAAATAGGAAAACTTATTCAAACAGAAAACAACTATTTTAATGGCTTCATCTTATTTGGCTAAACCTTGAAACACACTGACTACTTAGGAAAAAGTGAATGAAAAATCAAGTTTGATTCTCTTAAATTTAAAAGTATACTACTAGTACTACTACCAGGCTCTTATTACTGATTGGGCCTGCTTTGCCCTTGGAATAGTCTCCCTAATTATTAAAAATGTCTTTACTTATTCCTAATATATAGAAAAAATGTCTAAACACTGACCACTTGTCTATACTGTATCCCTCAGTGTTATCCCCTTTCAAAGCAATTAAAGCATGTTATATAATAGCAAGCATATTTTTCTTTTATACATAGTGCATCCTGTTTTGCAGTGCTTGTAGGTACCTCATGCTCTCAGCTTCTTCTCTTCTGAAGAGATAATGCCAAATCAACCCTTCATGGGTTCTTCTCAGAGGGTGTAGGTGAAAGGTATCCTTTCTGGAGGCATAGAGAGGGAGAAGAAATACACTTTTTCTAAAAATATGGTCCTTGGGAAAGTACAAAGAAGATTTAAAGGTAGAAGGCCATCTGTGAGACCTCATTCCTAGAAAATGTCAGGAATCTGAAGAACATATGAAAAAGACAAAAAGTGAAAGGAAGGAATGGCTTTTTGTGAGGGCTCCAGAATGTGCTATTTATTAATCCTTAAGCACAATGGTGCTAAAACACCTTTCTAGTCTGTTGTTTATAATAAAGCCTTGCTAATAGTGACTCTTAGGCTACAAAGGCTACTACTATTCTGTGTCCTTTCTGCAGAGCCCCAGGAATTTTCATGCTCATGATCACTGGGACAATGTTTACTCCTTAGTTTTCTATACAGCTCGAGTAGCTCTCTGCAAATCCACACAGAGTTGCATCTTAACTGTTCTCCTCCTCCTTCCTTCACTTCTTCTTAATGAATCCATTGCTTGGGAGAATCAAATACGTTGGTATAAGTTTTGCTGTTTAGAGCTTGAGCCTTTGGAGAAAACTCAAGTTTTTGTAAATACTCCACTTCTCTCAAATCTGATGGAAATAATAACTTTCACTGCAATAAACAAAAAGGAAAAAAAAGCAAAGCAACAACCCTTTTATAGACCCCAGGACTCTATCCTTCAAAAAACCTAAGCACCATTAAGATTTGTTTCATGTTAACATTTGTTACTAGAGTCACACTAGCCTATGTTCCCACAGAGTAAAGTTCATTACAAAGTCCCTTATTACAGAAATAATCAATGAAAGCTATTCAGTCTGTAATCACTCCAAGAATTTTGGTATCACAAGAACCTTTAACATTGTCAAGTAAATCTGACTGTTGTCTCAGTCATCTGAACTGATCCTTCTTACAGTGCCTTGAAGCTTAACACTAAAAGCATCTCTTAAGAGAAGTACTAGACTGAAAAAAAAAAAAAAAAAAGGTTTTTTTAGGCAAGAAAAAGGAAACCTGACTGGAAGACTAGAAAGGTGACAAAAATCAAACCCAAACAATAATCCCTTCCCCAACCAAATCCCAAAAACCATATGAAATGCTAGAATGATTAAGAACATACATAATTGGTAAAATCAGGTAGAAAAAGTTTTTCTCAGTAGGTGAAATGGGTGCCTTTGCATACAATCATATTTTAACTCGCTTCTGATTACAAATCCTAAGGAATCACACAAATCAGGACCTGCCATGGACAACCAAAGCATTATTCTGTCCAGACGAGGCCCTGAGAAAATAACTGAAGAAGCTGGAATACTTAAGTATGAGATCCAAGAGGATGCTGCCCCTCTTTCCTCTGTGGGAAGGGCAGTATGATACTTCTGTGCTGTGATTACATGTTTCAGTTGTTATTCTTGTGGGATCAAATACCAGGCACAGAAAAAAGGTGAAATAGCCCATGGCATGAGACAGCCAGGTTGTGGCTGAATATCTCTGCAGGGCAAGCAAAGAGTACCTGTTGTGAAGACCGATGGCCAAAACCTCCCATTTGGAGGAAGTTAATTTAATCACTCTGCAAACTCCATGTTCTGTCCAGCTAACAAGCATGCAAAACAAGTACATTTTGCACTTCTTTATGGTTGGTTCAGCTCCTGGTTGTATTGGGCTTTTCCCATTACATGAATTTTGGCCAGGTCAAACAGAAATCCTCTAGGGTTCAACTTCAAAAAGGAAAATACTCCAACAGGTTAAGTCTTATGTTCACAAAATGAATGCATTCACAAAAAGGGTATTAAAAAATAATTCAAAAGTAATGAAACAAATTCTTCTTTGTCTTCAGGCTGAGCTACAGTGAATAGACTCAAAACAGCACAAAGTAAGTAGTGTAATAACATGAAGAATAAATTATTTTATGGAGAAAATATCATGGTTTTCAATTTATGTAGTGACTTTGATCTTCATACACAAAATTCCACACATTTGCATCTTCATGTTAATTGTTACAATATAGCACTGCAGTGCTGTTCACACATAAGAACAGCAGACAGCAACTGACCACAGTGAAATTCCAGAGCACTGTACTACTTACAGCTCCATCTCCAACAGTGCAACAACCCAGGCACTTTAAAGGAGTACACGAAGACCTTTCACATTCAACTGCTGTTACAATTCCAGGAAGTTGTCATCTGTATGTACCATGTATCTTCTTGCAAATACGTAGCATTTCTCACCTTCTTTAAAATGAGGCAGCTAGGCTCAGTGGTAGCTGTGTCAATGAATCAGTCATATCCTGCAAAAGTACCAGCAGGCCAGAAATTATCTGTGTGCACATTTCAATCCCCAAAGAATTAGTCTGTTAAGACCACTGAAGGAGGTAGGAGCACTTCAGTCAATTCCCTTGAAAGCAAAAAAAATGCTTCTCGCCTAATTCTGAAGATATGGAAAAGGCCCCACCATAGCTACACTGAATATTCACAGACATATGCTGCATAATTTTCTATTTCATTGGTAATACTAACTATGTAAGCAAGCACATCAGAATGTACCACAATATGAGCTAGATAAGGTTTGTTGTTACTCCTTAGTGTCTGCTATCCCCACCTCTGTTTTAAACATTTCAATTACTGGATACTCTGCCAGATTTGCTTCTGATACTGTCCAAGAAAATGTAAATATATGTAACTCACTTAAGCAGAAGGCAGAAACAGGGTTCAGAACTTAGGAAGAAATGAGTCATCTTTCACAATAACACAAGTGTGCAAAATTCATTAGAAGGCACAGAATATTTAGGTGCATTCCCCTCAATACCCGCTTGTTCAGCTGTATCTCTTTTGTTATCTGTCAATTATTGCTTTATTTTATTTTTTAATTATTTTTTAATTATTTTTTAATAAGAAAGCCTCTTAGTGGGATGTATTTGGCATAGAAGACTTGATTTGCTGCAATGGATCCTTTCAGGTTGTCCATGTTTGTGTTAGTTACATTGAACTGAATAATTGAAAAAAAAATCTGTGTAAATCCAGTGTGGAAAGCATGCCACACTGCTTGACACTGTTTAGATGCAACAGAGACCTTGACTTAGTCCCTCCAGCTCTAAGCTTTGCAGTACACATCTTTACTGTACCTTACTCCCAGTAACTAAATTTATTTTTCCCTGAAAAGATGAAACCTATGAATAAGATTAATAAGAGGGCTACTTCTTCTAAGTGGATGGGAGGATAGGACAGATTGCATGACAGATTGGTATACGTTATAGGGTACTTCATGAAATTGCTGACTATAGCTGTTGTTTTATGTAGTAGAGAGATACTGGTCAGATTTGCTGTCAGTCACAGTGCGAATCCCAAGGAAAGAGTCAAACACTGCAGAGGTCTATCCAGATCCTTGCGCATGTAACTGAGATAAGAATTTGTCCCATTGTCACAAACTGCCTCATCAACTGAAGGACATGGCTGTCTTCCCGGAAACAACAAGCTCAATGGCATTTGGGAACGATGGCCAAGCCTTGAGTGGCCTGGTGAGGGGTGGGGGCCCTTAAAGGATGAATGTCTTCTGCAATTCCACACCATCTTAATATTCTGCTGCACTTAAGTAGAAAAGCACATACCAAGAAACAACAAAAAAATAAAACATCATTCCAGTTACCAATTCAGTTTAGTTTCAAAACAACTCATCTTGAAGTCAGCCTAGAGACCTGAATTTCAGTAAAGATTTAGTAGCAGGAGCAGAGTCTGTCATTGTTCATGACTGAAGAGGTTCATATCCCTAATGAAGGAGCTTGAACTAAGATGAAGTTGATTCTTCTTTCTATTAATAATCCATGTCTCTCAGATGAAATTCCTAGCAGCATATTCAGGGTTAAGAACACTCCAAGTGGTGAGAAGCATCTGTGAAAGTATCTGTGGTCCCAACTTTCCTGCTTTCATAGATAAGCAAGCAGGCTCAGTCCATGAGGGCCGTCATGTTCTTGAACTCCACAGCAAGAAATAAATTAGACTTTGCCTTTCTTCAGTGGGTAGCTATTTAGTGACACATCCTGGTTGTCATCTCTTTCTATAAAACAAGAGGGAAGATTAAAAAGTGAATGGCATTTCTTGTAAAGTGTGAACACACCCCTTCCCAGTTAACACTCAGAATCTCTGCAAATTTATGTGGTTTTGTATGCTGCCATGATTCTGCTTTTCTCCATCACTTTCAAGGATAATGAACAGGCAATTATCACACTGCACATTGTTGTTTTTGACAGATTTAATACCCTATTCATTCTCTAGCCTTGTCACATAAATGGAATCCCACAAAACAAAACAACAACAACAAATAATCTGCAAAAGCAAGAAACCTTTTAATTTAAGAAAAAATAATTCCAACCATTGATAGACATTAATGAGGTCCCCCCTCAGTCTCCTCTTCTCCAGGCTAAAGAGCCCCAGCTCTCTCAGTCTCTCC